>SJYG01001350.1:206674-217736 GCA_006410535.1 Litocranius walleri
GTAAGGGACAGACTAAGTCTGACCAGGAAGGAAAAGCTTTTGGTGTAAAGTCTGTCTACACCCCCATCTAGAGCAGGGAGGGATGCCTCCGGTAGAAAAATGGCCCTGGTCGCTTTTTTTCTCTCTTACAGATGGGAGCTAACAAATCCAGCCTCACTCCTTTGAACTGTATCCTGAAAAACTGGGATAGATTTGATCCCCAGGGCTTAAAGAAGACACACTTGGTCTTCCTATGTGATACTGCATGGCCATGGTATCCACTGGAGGATGGCGAATAGTGGCCAGTTGGAGGGTCTCTTAAGTATAATACTTTTTTACAATTAGATCAGTTCTGTAAGGAACAAGGGAAGTGGGTAGAAGGAGCATATGTGTTGCCCTTTTTCTCTCTGTGAAATATGCCAGACTTATGTCCTAAGGGTATAGAGTTGGGTGTGAAACCTTCAGCTCCCTCCTGTCCTCCTTCTTTGTCCCCGTACCCAGGGCTCCAAGCTGAGCAAACTGAAAACCAGAGAAGCCCCCTCAGAAGGGTTGCCTTTGTCTCAGTGGAAACCCAAACTGAGATTCAAACTGCTTTGGTCTCAGTGGAAATCCAAACTGAGATTCAAACTGCCCACGTGGAGGTCCAAACAACTCCCATCTCAGTATGACCTCAGACTACTCTGGTTTCAGTAGAAATGCAGACCATCGAAGTAAGAGATGAGATGGAGGACAGGAGACAAAGAGAAAAAGAAAAACAGGTTTCTCCAGTCTATCCCTGGGATCATATGTGCAGAGCAGCCAGAGAGACTGAGGAAGAGCCACACAAGTTGTTGCCTCTTCATGAAACACCCACTGGGAGAAATAATCAGTCTATGAGAGTTAATAAGCCTTTTACTTATCAAAAAATACAAAGAATCAAGGAGGATCTGAGAGACTATTTAGAGGACCCAGAAAAATATATTAGCGCTTTTAAAGGTGTTACTCTGCTTTATGACCTTACTTGGAAGGATGTGATGTATATCTTGGGACCAACACTGACTCCTGACTCAAAGACTTGAGTTTTGGGAAAAGTAGTTGCTTATGGAGATGAATGGCTTGGTAATGAATCAGTAGGGAAGAGGGAGGACGAGATAGTGGCCCTCCCCACTGGGAATCAGGCGGTCCCAACTACAGAACCAGACTGGGACTACAACACAGCTAGAGGAAGATGGGATCAGAGTCATTTTGTCAGATGCATTCTTGAAGGACTCAGGCGCATTCTAAGCCTTGAAACTATAGCAAATTGGCAGACATAGAACAGGAGGAGAAGGAAGCTCCTGGTAAATTCCTAGATAGACTAAGAGAAGCCCTTCGCAGATTCACTGAGATTGATCCTGAAAGTGAAGAAGGAAAAGTGATCTTAAAAAATCGATTTCTCACTCAGTCGGCTCCAGATATCCGCCATAAACTACAAAAATGGGCGTATGGACCAAATCAGTCTTTAGATACTCTGTTACAACTGGCTCAGACGGTCTCTTATGGTAGGGAATATGAGGAAAAGAAAGAAAGGCAAAAAAAGACCAAGGAAAAGGCAGAAGCCTTCACAATGGCTATGAAAAACGTTCTTAAACAGCCAGAGAAAAATGCCCAGAGGGACCCAGGTGAAAAGGGATGGGCTTGCAATTACTGTGGAAAGGAGGGGCATCTCAAGCGGGATTGCCCTCAGGCATCTAAGCTGCCCCGGCTCCATGTCCGATCAGCAAAGGACCACATTGGAAGACAGACTGCCCTCAGAGGCGTAGGTTCAGGGTCAGACTCTCAAGACAATCAGGACTGAAGGTGCCCAGAGGTCCCCACACAAGCTCCCGTCCTAATTACACCTAAGGAACCCCGGGTATTAATAATTGTGGGGGGCCAATCCATTGATTTCCTTTTAGATACTGGGGCAACTTACTCTGCTTACTGAAACCCCTGGCCCAAGTCCTTCCTGATCCGCTTCCGTAATGAGACTGTCTGGATGAGCCAAAAGATGGCAGTTCTTTTGTTCCGGATGGAAAGCGTAAAGCAGGTTATGCCTGTGGTGACTGCTGAACAGGATTTGGAAGCAAAATCTGGATTACAACGAAGTGAGAAGTATCCTGGAGAGGACTGGGAAATTGATTTTACTTATATGCCGAAAGCTAATGGATATTCTTGCTTACAAGTTTGGGCAGATACTTTTACTGGGTGTATTGAGGCTTTTCTCTGTCGTAGTGAACAGGCTAAGGAGGTTACAAAGATTCTCTTCATCAGTGGGAGGCTTCCGTGGTGGACGTCTCCACTTCAAGGAAAGGACTTTCTCCAAGTCTGTGAATACCTTCGACAACAATCACATGTGATGCCTCTTCTTCATCTGATGACATCTACCAACCCTAAAATGGACTGCTGCAATATGTTGCACTTTAACTATGGACTTAATGTGACTTTCAATTTTGATTTTAACTTGTTTTAATGACTATGTTGCCTTACAGCTGTAACTGTATAATTGGATTTGTTTCTAGCCACATGAAAACTTTTAAGTTACAAATGGTTGCTCAAACTCCTGCTACTGCTGCACCCTCCTCCAACTACTATTTGGGGCCCCCGGATCAGACATCCTCAAGATGAGGAATAGGAGAATATGTTGCCTCATCAATTTAGGGACAATGCCCCCTGTCAGATCGGAAGAAGTTATGGAACGAAAACAATGCCACTTTTCCCTAGGCAACATAATTCTCCTAAAAGAAAAGGGAGGAATGAAAGAGTCATTTCCTAGGCAGGTTGATAAGAAGTCTAGGGGTCCCCAAGGAGAGAGGGGTCTGGAATTCTCAAGGAGGAAGAAAGGACAAACTGTTTTCTTCTCTACATTCCTTAGGATTATATAACAACAACGTATTCTGCCTGAGGACAGTCTCTGGATTAAACTTTCTGGCTAATTCTCTTATCTTAAAATGTAAATTATGGGATTAGGTCTGCTGAGGTCTTTACAACCTCCAGACATTCTTTGGATTCATTGGAGAGTATATAAACTCATTGCTAACACTAACAACTGGGTACTCTTTCTACCCCCTTCTGATGCCTATGTCAGAAGCTTTCTCTATCTCCTTTATACTTTAATAAAACTTTATTACACAAAAGCTCTGAGCGATCAAGCCTCGTCTCTGGCCCCAGACTGAATTCTTCTCCTCCGGGGGCCAAGAAACCCGGTGTCGTGATTCAACAACAACTTTTCAATGCAAAGAGCTGACTCATTGGAAAAGACCCTGATGTTGGGAAAGATTGAAGGTGGGAGGAGAAGGGGACGACAGAGGATGAGAAGGTTGGATGGCATCACCAACTCAATGGACATGAGTATGGGTAAATTCCAGGAGTTGGTGATGGACAGGGAGGCCTGGTGTGCTGTGGTTCATGAGGTTGCAAAGAGTTGGACGTGACTGAGCAACTGAACTGAACTGAATTCTGTATATTCTTGCCACCTCTTCTTAATATCTTCTGTTTCTGTTAGGTCCATACCATTTCTGTCCTTTATTGAGCCCATCTTTGCATAAAATGTTCCCTTGGTATCTCTAATTTTCTTGAAAATACCTCTAGTCTTTCCCAATCTATTATTTCCTCTATTTCTTTGCACTGACCACTGAGGAAGGCATTATCTCTCCTTGCTATTCTTTGGAACTCTGCATTCTGATGCTTATATCTTTCCTTTCTCCTTTGCTTTTCACTTCTCTTCTCCTCACAGCTATTTGTAAGGCCTCCTCAGACAGCCATTTTGCTTTTTTGCATTTCTTTTTCTTGGGGATGGTCTTGATCCCTGTCTCCTGTACAATGTCACGAACCTCTGTCCATAGTCCATCAGGCACTCTATCAGATCTAGTCCTTTAAAGCTATTTCTCCCTTTCACTGCATAATTGTGAGGGATTTGAGTTAGGTCATACCTAAATGGTCGAGTGGTTTTCCCTACTTTCTTCAATTTAAGTCTGGATTTGGCAATAAGGAGCTCATGACCTTGCCACAGTCAGCTCCTGGTATTATTTTTGCTGACTGTATAGAGCTTCTCCATCTTGGGCTACAAAGAATAGAATCAATCTGATTTAGGTGTTGGTCATCTGGTGATGCCCATGTGTAGAGTCTTCTCTTGTGTTGTTGGAAGAGGGTGTTTGCTATGACCAGTGCATTCTCTTGGCAAAATTCTATTAGCCTTTGCCCTGTTTCATTCTGTACTTCAAGGCCAAATTTGCCTGTTACTCCAGGTGTTTCTTGACTTCCTACTTTTGCATTCAGGTCCCCTATAATGAAAAGGACATCCTTTTTTGGGTGTTAGTTCTAAAAGGTCTTGTAGGTCTTTATAGACCCCTTCAACTTCAGGTTCTTCAGTGTTACTGGCCAGGGGATAGACTTGGATTACCATGATATTGAATGGCTTGCCTTGGAAACGAACAGAGATCATTCTGTCGTTTTTGAGACTGCATCCAAGTACTGCATTTTGGACTCCTTTATTGACTATGATGGCTACTCTATTTCTTCTAAGGGATTCTTGCGCACAATAGTAGATATAATGGTCATCTGAGTTAAATTCACCCATTCCAGTCCATTTTAGGTCGCTGATTCCTAAAATGCCGATGTTCCCTCTTGCCATCTCCTTTTTGACCACTTCCAATTCATGGACCTAACATTCCAGGTTCTATGCAATATTGCTCTTTACAGCATGGGATCTTTCTTCTATCACCAGTCACATCCACAACTGGGTGTTGCTTTTGCTTTGGCTTCATCTCTGCATTCTTTCTGGGGTTGTTTCTCCACTGATCTCCAGTAGCATATTGGGCACCTACCGACTTGGGGAATTCATCTTTCAGTGTTCTATCTTTTTGCCTCTTCATACTGTTCATGGGGTTCTCAAGGCAAGAACAATGAAGTGGTTTGTCACTCCCTTCTCCAGTGGATCACATTTTGTCAGAACTCTCCACCATGACCCATCCATCTTGGGTGGCCCTACATGGCATGGGTTAGTTTCACTGAGTTAGACAAGGCTGTAGTCCATGTGATTAGATTGGTTAATTTTCTGTGATTGTGGTTTCAGTCTGTCTGCCTTCCAATGTCCTCTATCCATACCTACCATCTTACTGGGGTTTCTCTTACCTTGGACGTGGACTGTCTCTTCACAGCTGCTCCAGCAAAGTGCAGCCACTGCTCCTTACCTGGGACATGGGGTATCTCCTCATGGCCACTGCCACTCACCTGGGACATCAGGTATTTCCTCGCTGCTCCAGTGCTGCACAGCTCTGGGGTTTTGAGTGGGCGAGGCAAAAGCACCATTTACTTTTCAGAAAGATCAGTTTGGCTACTGGATGGCAAAGGAAGTTTGGTGCAAGTAGGGGACCAGTTAGGAGGCTTGGCAGGACCCCATGAGAGGTACAATGGTGGACTCCCAGAGAAGTTGGAGAGGTTCAAGGGGTATTCGGGTGGTAGAGGTGATAGGAATGGCTGAAGGATGAGATAATGACCAGAGGAAGATGTGAGTGTGGGAGAGAAAAGAAATGAGGGGGCTCTCCATTTTTATTTCACTTCAATACCTGAGTGGATGGTGGTGTTATTCATCAAGAAGGGGAAGGCTTCTGTGGGAGAAGCCAAGTTAGGGAGAGCTGAGGACAGGAGATAAAAGAAACTCGGGTGTTCCATTTTTGCCATTTAAGGTTCCCTCTTGAGAAACCTATATGCAGCCCAGGAAGCAACAGTTAGAACTGGACATGGAGCAACAGTCTGGTTCCAAATAGGAAAAGGAGTACATCAAAGCTGCATATTGTCACCCTGCTTATTTAAATTATATGCAGAGTACATTATGTGAAATGCTGTGCTGGAAGAAGCACAAGCTAGAATCAAGATTGCTGGGAGAAATATCAATAACCTCAGATATGAAGATGAAACTACCCTTGTGGCAGAAAGTGAAGAAGAACTAAAAAGCCTCTTGATGAAAAAGGAAGCAACAGTTAGAACTGGACATGGAGCAACAGTCTGGTTCCAAATAGGAAAAGGAGTACATCAAAGCTGCATATTGTCACCCTGCTTATTTAAATTATATGCAGAGTACATTATGTGAAATGCTGTGCTGGAAGAAGCACAAGCTAGAATCAAGATTGCTGGGAGAAATATCAATAACCTCAGATATGAAGATGAAACTACCCTTGTGGCAGAAAGTGAAGAAGAACTAAAAAGCCTCTTGATGAAAATGAAAGAGTAGAGTGAAAAAGTTGGGTAATAGATGGGGAAACAGGGGAAACAGTGTCAGGCTTTATTTTGGGGGGCTCCAAAATCACCACAGATGGTGACTGCAGCTATGAAATTAACTTTCCTTGGAAGGAAAGTTATGACCCACCTAGATAGCACATTCAAAAGCAGAGACATTACTTTGTCCGTCTAGTCAAGGCTATGGTTTTTCCAGTGGTCATGTATGGATGTGAGAGTTGGACTATGAAGAAAGCTGAGCACTGAAGAATTGATACTTTTGAACTGTGGTGTTGGAGAAGACTCTTGAGAGTCCCTTGGACTGCAAGGAGATCCAACCAGTCCATTCTAAAGGAGATCAGTCCTGGGTGTTCTTTGGAAGGACTGATACTAAAGCTGAAACTCCAGTACTTTGGCCACCTCATGCGAAGTGTTGACTCATTGGAAAAGACTGTGATGGTGGGAGGGATTGGGGGCAGGAGGAGAAGGGGATGACAGAGAATGAGATGGCTGGATGGCATCACTGACTCAATGGACATGAGTTGGGGTGAACTCCTGGAGTTGGTGATGGACAGGGAGGCCTGGTGTGCTGTGATTCATGGGGTCACAAAGAGTCGGACACGACTGAGCGACTGAACTGAACTAAACTGAACTGAAGGATGCCTATGAAATGCCTATGAAATATCCAGGTGGAGATTCAAATGAGCATACAAATAAGTGTGAGATCACTACCTCTTATCTTCCCTCTTGTGGCCCAACCCCCAACACACAAATGGGACCATACACTGCCCCCTCTCTGCAGTTTGCTTTCCTCCATATTTTGAAGGTGCCCCTAAATCAGATCCTATAGACATAACTCATGCTTGTTAATGACTGCATAAGAATCCATAGAATGGCTATACCGCAAAGCTTTCAGTCATTCCCCAATTGATGGGTGCTTACTCTGTATCCTAGTTTGCCCCAACTTGCAGTGAACAGGAAGAGACATCTAAACTTTAGCACCCAAAGTTCTTATTGTCCCGCTTTAAACCAACTCCCATGCATATACAGCCTGGAACACTGAAAGCAGGACCTGACTGAGGACATTGAGGCTGGATCATGCACGGCCTTGGAGAGAAGTCAGGTTTAGGGCCAGCCCATTTACTGTCCAGTCCTTCTCAGTCTATTCTGCGGGCTTGTCATCCTCAACCCAACTTCCACATATTGGCGTGTCTCAGTGAATAGCCATGCACATTCCTCTCCTAACAGTACCCTCTCGAGGTGATTCTTCCCAGTCTTGTGGCTTTAAACACTATCTGTGTCCCATTGTCCTGATAATTCTGCTTTTGCAGCCTACATGGAGAGTGGACTTCTCCAAACCTCAGACACTTACCAAGTGCAAATAGGAACTCTTGACACACATGCCCAACTGCCTTTCTTCCTTCTCCAACCTATCACCTCCACTCCCTGTATTCTCTGCGACTATACATAACACCTTCATTACCAAGACTTGCAAGAAAATACTCTCATAGTAATCGTTCATGTCTTAAGTTTGTTCACCAACTGCCTTCAATCCACCAGCAAGTGATGTCTGTTCTCTTTCCAAAGTGTCATGAGAACCCATGCACTATTCTCTAAATTCATGTTGCCTTCCTGGGCCAAGCCACTTCCATCTCCCAAGTGGGCTACTGCAAGAGGGTTCAAATCAGTCTCCCTACTTTGCTTTGTGCCCTGCCCACTTATGGTATCTTCCACAGAGAGCAGTCAGAGAGAAATTACTGAATTAGATCATGGCACTCCCTTGATTCAGTTCTCTCTTTGGCTCCCCAGAGCTCTTTGAGTGAAAATGAAACTCCATCATGACTCCTTCCCACCACTGCACTGTCCTTTGTTCCCCCCATCCCCTCTCTCACTGGGCTCCAGCCACACTGGCATCCTTTCTGCCCCTCCAGTGCCTCTCTTTTCTGCTACAAGGCCAGAGGAATTGTAGTTCTCCCTGCTGGGCAGGCTTCCCCCTGTTTCCCAGCAGAACTGACCACATATCATTGTCCTCAGAAAGGTCATCCCTGAGCTCTGCCGCTTCTCTTGGGTTCTAGGTGCTATGTACCAAATCATTTCATTTATTTCCCTGAGAGCATTTGTAGCAACCTCTAAGTGCTTTTATATTTTCTGCCATGTTTATATTTCCACTAGAAAATAAGTTCCTTGGATGCAGGGGCTCTCTGTCTAGAAGAATGGCTGGTACAGGATAGTCCTCCATAAATACTTACTGAAGGGACCTCTCCCTCCCTCTAGTGACACTCCACAGGGCCCTTCACTTTTGCCTTGGTTACAGCAGCCAGTAGTCAGAACACTTTTGATTGCAGATGTGACCAGGAACTGAAAAGAAGGAGAAGGGGATGTCATAGAAGCCTCTGTGAGAAAGGATTTGGAGCGTATTCCCCAGCTGCTCTCCTTGTCACTGGAGTAGCCCTGTTCCTGCTGCTGGAGGGTCAAGGGCCTAGGAATTGTCTTCTGACAAGTTTGTGGATTCAGTGACCAAGCATGACTTTGCTTCACCTCTTTCTCCGATTGCTTCACCGATTTCTGTTGGCTCTGTGGGCTGGAAGTCAAAGCCAGAGAAAGAACCTGTTGAGTTCTGGTCCTTGAATTGGTCCCTCGTGTCCCTTCTGCCTCCAAACAACGAGCTGAGAAGTTCTTCTTGTCATCTCCTGACCCCCTACCCACCAGCAATCGTGGCTTCCTCCTTGGCCTCTGCCTCCTTGGGTCCCTCTTGGCAGCCACCTGGAATGGCGAGGCACAGCTCATCTGCTTCCTGCCTACAAGCAATCTAAGATTCTCAGGAGCTGGCTCCTAAGAGTGCTGACAGTGACCACCTTGGTCAAGGCACCAGCTGCACAGCAGGCTCTTGCTAAGTCTGCATCCCTGCCCTTTGCTGGCACCAGCCCTGTCTAGGGGTAGAGGGCTAGACTTTGCATGCTGGTGAGGTACATGCCTGCTCAGTCTTCTTGGGATGCTTTCCAGGCAGCGATGAGAAAGTTCTCACTGCTTCACACCCCATGGTGACCCAGTCAGTTCTGAAGGTGCACGGCTGTTCAGGTCAAGGCTATGCTGCCACCACAGAAAGCAACTTTATATACCCATGGAAGGTGGATGGGCTGGAGTGAGGGGGAGGAGAGAATATGTGCTGGGCAGATGAAACTCCATGGCTACCACAGTCCAATCACATAGCGCATATAGCCCTCTGCTGGCATTTCTCTTATTTGTGTGGGCAGCCCAAGCTTTACTGGAGTGAGACATGCTGAGGAAAGGCTGTATGGTTTGATCAGTTTTTATATTTGACTCTGAAGTCCACAGTTCAACGTCTGCCTCATGGTAACTGTGAAACCTCTATTTATGCAGGGGAAGGGGGAAAGAAGGGAAGAGTTGTTCTTGGAACTGGTCACATCTGACTGTCTTTTTAAAAATTCTATCAGCTCTGTCTCAGTGCTGTGTGTGTGTGTGTGTGTTCGTGCGTGTGTATTTATACGTATATCGACGGGTTTCCCCCCCAAGTTTTATTGAGATATAACTGACATATAACACTATATAAGTTTAAAGTGTACAACAAAATGACTTGATACATGTACATATCACTAAAATGATTACCACAAGAAGTTTAATAAACATCCATCACCTCAGTTACACTTTGTTTTCCTCTTTTAATGAGAACTTTTAACATCTACTCTTAGCTACTCTCTGTGTTGATATTTAGTTTGTATTAAAGCTCTGATCATACCAAGTCCCTCCGTGAATGTGTTGAGTGGGCCCCATGAACTTGGGTATAGAGTTCAAGCATCTTAGCTTTCTTTTCAGGGCCCCCACACCTTCCAATCCCATCTTCTGCCATATACTCTTGGAGGTCATGAGCTCTGTCCACATCAGATGATTAGGCGTGACGAGAAGTGACTGTGCTTGTGCTAGCATGCTATAGCGCCTTGGACACACGCGAATCCCTCTGTCTGTGGGAATGGAATGCCTTCCATTCTGCCTCAGCGTGCTGGACTGCTACTCATCTTTCAGAGGTCACCTTGGGGGTTTAGTCTTCTGTGCAGTTTTGCTTGATTCCCACCAGAAAAGGTTATTTGGGTGGGTCCTCCTTTCTGGAAGAAGCAGGGCTCTAGCCTCTGTTGCACTCTACTCTAATGGTTGCTTGCTTGCCTGTCCTCTCAGCATTTGGCCTTGTGTGGCCTCTCTGCTCCAATACACACTGCTCACCTTTCCTCACCTTGCCCCACACCTCCAACACATTAACACTCACTACTCAAGTATCACACTGCCTGTCTCTAAGCCCCCAGTGCCAAGTGGTGGGTAAGGCTCCCCTAAATATTAACTGGTGAACTGGAAAGAGACACCTCAATCCAGGGAGATTTCCAGTTTTGTTTTTGTTTTGAACTTGGATGTGCTGTTTGTGGTTGACACTGGGAATGTCAGCAAGTTGAGGGGAGACACAAGAAACAAATGCCTGGCTCTGGACCAGGTCCTGTTCCCGGCTCTTGATTTGACTTTCCTCACTTATGGAGGATGGCACCAAGAACAGAGTGCTCTTGATTCCTCCCCTGATTCCAGGCTGCATGAATTGAGGCTGAGTGGGTGGGAGGAGTTGGGGGGCTGAAGAACCCCCAGGTCCTTAGTTCTCCTACAGTTTGGAGCAGGGACAGGGTTTCCAGCCCACACTGTCTGCTCCCAGGTCAATTTCAAAACCGGTCCATCTCCGCTTGCTTCAGATTCCTGTATATCCCTAGGTTCCAAAAATACTTGTGGCATGGCATCATGAATTAATGAGTACGTGTTCTTGTGTTCTTTATTTCTTCTGCAAGTGTTGTAGAGGAAGGAAAGAGCTGGAAAAGGG
>SJYG01001351.1:7937-45075 GCA_006410535.1 Litocranius walleri
TCTCTCTCTCCCTCTCCCCTCTCTCTCTCTCCCCCGCCCCTCTCTCCTCCTCTCTTTTTCAGGCTGATCCCCTGGAGCGCAGAGGCTCTCTGAGTTCACTTTCCTGCCTGGGGTTCTAAGACCCTCTCGAGAAGGTGCTCTGTGCCTTCACCCCATCAAGAGGGTGCCTGAGGCCTTCATGAACAGAGCAAGCCCCATGAAGGGGCTTTATTGGCTTTCTGTGTAAACCAAGAAATATCAGCCTCTTTCTCTCCTTTACTTTCTTATCATTGACTCTGGACCACCAGGTTCCAGTCCATTAAAGGACCTCAACATTGAAGGGTAAAATATTTTTAAAAAAAACACACTATGTAATATAATTCTGAGGTCCAGTTTCTCCACAAAATATGGATAGTAGGGGCTCAAAATTGAGTAATGCTCAAAATTCTCCAAGCAAGTCTTCAGCAATACATGAGCCATGAATTTCCAGATGTTCAAGCTGGTTTTAGAAAAGGCAGAGGAACCAGACATCAAATTGCCAACATCTGAAAAAACAAGAGGTCCAAAAAAAAACCACACATCTATTTCTGCTTTAATGACTATGCCAAAGCCTTTGACTGTGTGGATCACAATAAACTGCGAAAAATTCTGAAAGATATGGGAATACCAGACCACCTGACCTGCCTCTTGAGAAATCTATATGTAGGTCAGAAGGCAACAGTTAGAACAACAGTCTGGTTCCAAATCAGGAAAGGAGTCTGTCAAGGCTGTATCTTGTCATCCTTATTTAACTTCTATGCAGAGTACATCATGAGAAACACTGGGCTGGAGGAAGCACGAGTTGGAATCATGATTGCTGGGAGGAATATCAACATCCTCAGATATGCAAATGATACCACCCTTACGGCAGAAAGTGAGGAACTAAAGAGCCTCTTGATCAGTGAAAGAGGAGAGTGAGAAGGTTGGCTTTAAGCTCAACATTCAGAAAACTAAGGTCATGTCATCTGGTCCCATCACTTCATAGCAAAAAGATGGGGAAACAGTGAAAACAGTGATAGACTTTATTTGGGGGGCTCCAGAATCACTGCACATGGTGACTGCAGCCATGAAATTAAAAGACACTTACCTGTCGGGAGCCGAGTTAGGCTTTACTGACAAAATGGAGGCATGGCCTCCAGCCCCCTCTCCTCATTCTGCAGGCACAGACCCGGGATTAAGGAGTTAGGCCTTGTAATTCTGACTTGTCTTTTCCTCTCCTCGGCTGAGTTGACTGAAAAGGAATATTAAGGTGCTTATTGTTCTTGAGAGGAGCATGAGAAGGCACAAAGCCTTCTGCAGCTGTGCTCAGAAAATAATTCATAAAGTTAATCATTGACATTTGTTCAAGGACTTTTACAAAAGAGTGTTCCAGGATGACCACATACGCCGTAGCTTGAGGCCATGGGAGGGATTGATATCTGAAGCCTATTTGTGAGGAGAATGTTTATAGCAAAGGAGTTTACTGAATTTAGGGCTTAGAAATAATTAAAATAGAAGTTAAAGATTTAACGAATGTTGCAAAATTAGCATATTTTACTATAGCTTATAGAAGTTAGGAATTTTTAGAGACACTATAGCTAGAAGACTTTTTAAGAGCTAGTGAGCTCAGGATGTTAGGAGCAAACAGGACTTAGGAAGATAAGTAGTAAACAGGAATGTAGCATGAGTTACAATGTAATCACAAGTTAACTATAGGACACATTAGAAGAGGTAGATAATAGATGATAAGGCTGATTCTGAGAGAATCACTGAAGCAGGAACTCTGTTTGAAGAGCAACAATGATTTATGGAGACAATAAATCGGGGAGTGAGGGAACTGAACATGTCAAAACTCTAGCCTAATGTTTTTGTAAAAGTATAAGAGAATCTTAAACTTGAAATAAACAGGCAGTCCACAGAAAACTGAGAAGCTATCTCATTCGCTGATACCATTCACCTCTTCAGGTTGAATCCCTGGCTGCTGGAGTTGGACTCTGACAAGTACCATTTGGAAGGAAAGTTATTAGCAACCTAGACAACATATTAAAAAGCAAAGACATTACTTTTGCAGCAAAGGTCCATCTAGTCAAGGCTATCATTTTCCAGTAGTTATGTATGGATGTGAGAGTTGGACTATAAAGAAGGCTGAGTACTGAAGAATTGTTGCTTTTTGACTGTGGTGTTGGAGAAGACTCTTAAGAGTCCCTTGGACAGAAAGGAGATCCAACCAGTTCATCCTAAAGGAAATAAATCCTGAATATTCATTGGAAGGGCTAATCTTGAAGCTGAAACTCCAATACTTTGGCCACCTGATGCAAAGAACTGACTCATTTGAAAAGACCCTGATGCCGGGAAAGATTGAAGGCAGGAGGAGAAGGGGATGACAGAGGATGAAATGGTTGGATGGCATCACCAACTCAGTGGACATGAGTTTGAGTAAACTCCAGGAGCTGGTGATGGACAGGGAGGCCTGACATGCTGCAGTCCATGGGTTACAAAGTGTCGGCCATGACTGAGTGACTGAAATGAACTGAGTAGAATTTACTGATAAAAACATGGGCTATGGAATCAATTTGTTGAATTCCCATTCTGGCTTTAACAATTTTGATCCATGCACTCTGGACAATGTTTCTTAATATTTCTGGGCTTCATCCTTTTTCTTTTTCTTTTTTTTTGTTTTGGCAAAATGGATTCCTTATATGGGTAGGTTTATTTTGAGGATTATGCAACAGAAACTATGCACTATGGAACGTATTGTTCTCCTTACATGTCTGTGTGTATTTGTGTGCATGCTCAGTCATTTCTGATACTTTGTACATCCATGGACTGGGTAGTCATCAATAAATGGTAGCTATTAGTCACTAAGTAAAGAATCATAGAGAATGGCATTCTATATATTCCTTATCATCCACCTAAATGACTCAATGAATTATATAAGTAATAGTACCTAAAATAGTAAATATCCACACTTTTCTGGTCATTGGTATTTCCTTTTTCTTTCTTGTCATTTATGAATCATAAGTCTAGTTTCAGCACACGATTGCCCAAATAGGAAAGCAGAGTTTTGATGGTTATAAATAAATGTGTAATACAGAAGTCTACAAGAAACACAAGCTGAAATCAAGACTGCCAGGAGAAATATCAATAACCTCAGATATGCAGATGACACCACCCTTATGGCAGAAAGTGAAGAGGAACTAAAAAGCTTCTTGATGAAAGTGAAAGAGGAGAGTGAAAAAGTTGGCTTAAAGCTCAACATTCAGAAAACGAAGATTATGGCATCTGGTCCCATCACTTCATGGGAAATAGATGGGGAAACAGTGGAAACAGTGTCAGACTTTATTTTGGGGGGCTCCAAAATCACTGCAGATGGTGACTGCAGCCATGAAATTAGAAGACGCTTACTCCTTGGAAGAAAAGTTATGACCAAACTAGACAGCATATTCAAAAGCAGAGTCATTACTTTGCCAACTAAGGTCCGTCTAGTCAAGATATGGTTTTTCCTGTGGTCATATATGGATGTGAGAGTTGGACTGTGAAGAAGGCTGAGCGCTGAAGATGCTTTTGAACTGTGGTGTTGGAGAAGACTCTTGAGAATCCCTTGACTGCAAGGAGATCCAACCAGTCCATTCTGAAGGAGATCAGCCCTGGGTGTTCTTTGGAAGGAATGATGCTAAAGCTGAAACTCCAGTACTTTGGCCACATCATGCGAAGGGTTGACTCATTGGAAAAGACTCTGATGCTGGGAGGGATTGGGGGCAGGAGGAGAAGGGGATGACCGAGAATGAGATGGCTGGATGGCATCATGGACTCAATGGACGTGAGTCTGAGTGAACTCCAGGAGATAGTGATGAACAGGGAGGCCTGGCATGCTGCGATTCATGGGGTCGCAAAGAGTCGGACATGACTGAGTGACTGAACTGAACTGAACATACCTTTGAAAGAAGAGCCATTTTAGAAAGAGCATCAATGTCATGGCTCTCCTGCTGAATAATGCAGGCAGGATTTATATTATTTGTACATTGATGCCATTTCCTTAAGAGATTATACATATAGGTGAGTATTAAGTAATTGCTTTGTTAGATAGTATTTTGCACTAAATGAGTTCTCTGGAGAAATAACAATTGGGTACAGTGCAGATTTGCCATGGGGCCCAACTGGTTTCTAGTGCTTTTCTTTTTTAGATTCAGTGTCAATATTTTCCTTCATACATTGGGAAGTCTACATCATAATATTGATGTCTGCCATCAATACTCATGCCATATTCTGTTACCTGTAATATTTGTTTAATTCAATTTAACACAATTTCTTCTACACAATTATTATAACTTTGTGCCACAACCTATTACTGTTAGACCTCATGGTCTCCTTCCAGAGGTCCATTGCCCCAAAGATCACCAAGACTCGGACTCGATGCAAACAGCAAGAGGATTTATTGGGCCGGCGCACCGGGGTTCGGTCACCTCCAGTAAGGAACGAACCCCAAACACTGGTTACAGAGCAGTTTTTAAGCACAAAAACCACAAACAGGTGCCGCTAGGGTGGAACAGCCTGATTGGCGTGCAGGTCTTGACATTTTCCAGGACAGGTCCATTTCTTATCAGGCCGAAACAGCTGACCGAGCTGCATTTTAGCTGTTAGCTGTTTTTCTGGAAAAGTTTCCTGGAATGGTTTTGAGGTAAACATCCCCCAGAAAACCTCCCGGAGGCTACATTCCTGAGATATGAGCCCCTTACACATTCTTGAGATAAAGGTTTGTCTTAAGATTAACAAGAGGGCCTGTTTTCCCAACCACATACGCCGTAGCTTGAGGCCATGGGAGGGATTGATATCTGAAGCCTATTTGTGAGGAGAATGTTTATAGCAAAGGAGTTTACTGAATTTAGGGCTTAGAAATAATTAAAATAGAAGTTAAAGATTTAACGAATGTTGCAAAATTAGCATATTTTACTATAGCTTATAGAAGTTAGGAATTTTTAGAGACACTATAGCTAGAAGACTTTTTAAGAGCTAGTGAGCTCAGGATGTTAGGAGCAAACAGGACTTAGGAAGATAAGTAGTAAACAGGAATGTAGCATGAGTTACAATGTAATCACAAGTTAACTATAGGACACATTAGAAGAGGTAGATAATAGATGATAAGGCTGATTCTGAGAGAATCACTGAAGCAGGAACTCTGTTTGAAGAGCAACAATGATTTATGGAGACAATAAATCGGGGAGTGAGGGAACTGAACATGTCAAAACTCTAGCCTAATGTTTTTGTAAAAGTATAAGAGAATCTTAAACTTGAAATAAACAGGCAGTCCACAGAAAACTGAGAAGCTATCTCATTCGCTGATACCATTCACCTCTTCAGGTTGAATCCCTGGCTGCTGGAGTTGGACTCTGACAAGTACCATTTGGAAGGAAAGTTATTAGCAACCTAGACAACATATTAAAAAGCAAAGACATTACTTTTGCAGCAAAGGTCCATCTAGTCAAGGCTATCATTTTCCAGTAGTTATGTATGGATGTGAGAGTTGGACTATAAAGAAGGCTGAGTACTGAAGAATTGTTGCTTTTTGACTGTGGTGTTGGAGAAGACTCTTAAGAGTCCCTTGGACAGAAAGGAGATCCAACCAGTTCATCCTAAAGGAAATAAATCCTGAATATTCATTGGAAGGGCTAATCTTGAAGCTGAAACTCCAATACTTTGGCCACCTGATGCAAAGAACTGACTCATTTGAAAAGACCCTGATGCCGGGAAAGATTGAAGGCAGGAGGAGAAGGGGATGACAGAGGATGAAATGGTTGGATGGCATCACCAACTCAGTGGACATGAGTTTGAGTAAACTCCAGGAGCTGGTGATGGACAGGGAGGCCTGACATGCTGCAGTCCATGGGTTACAAAGTGTCGGCCATGACTGAGTGACTGAAATGAACTGAGTAGAATTTACTGATAAAAACATGGGCTATGGAATCAATTTGTTGAATTCCCATTCTGGCTTTAACAATTTTGATCCATGCACTCTGGACAATGTTTCTTAATATTTCTGGGCTTCATCCTTTTTCTTTTTCTTTTTTTTTGTTTTGGCAAAATGGATTCCTTATATGGGTAGGTTTATTTTGAGGATTATGCAACAGAAACTATGCACTATGGAACGTATTGTTCTCCTTACATGTCTGTGTGTATTTGTGTGCATGCTCAGTCATTTCTGATACTTTGTACATCCATGGACTGGGTAGTCATCAATAAATGGTAGCTATTAGTCACTAAGTAAAGAATCATAGAGAATGGCATTCTATATATTCCTTATCATCCACCTAAATGACTCAATGAATTATATAAGTAATAGTACCTAAAATAGTAAATATCCACACTTTTCTGGTCATTGGTATTTCCTTTTTCTTTCTTGTCATTTATGAATCATAAGTCTAGTTTCAGCACACGATTGCCCAAATAGGAAAGCAGAGTTTTGATGGTTATAAATAAATGTGTAATACAGAAGTCTACAAGAAACACAAGCTGAAATCAAGACTGCCAGGAGAAATATCAATAACCTCAGATATGCAGATGACACCACCCTTATGGCAGAAAGTGAAGAGGAACTAAAAAGCTTCTTGATGAAAGTGAAAGAGGAGAGTGAAAAAGTTGGCTTAAAGCTCAACATTCAGAAAACGAAGATTATGGCATCTGGTCCCATCACTTCATGGGAAATAGATGGGGAAACAGTGGAAACAGTGTCAGACTTTATTTTGGGGGGCTCCAAAATCACTGCAGATGGTGACTGCAGCCATGAAATTAGAAGACGCTTACTCCTTGGAAGAAAAGTTATGACCAAACTAGACAGCATATTCAAAAGCAGAGTCATTACTTTGCCAACTAAGGTCCGTCTAGTCAAGATATGGTTTTTCCTGTGGTCATATATGGATGTGAGAGTTGGACTGTGAAGAAGGCTGAGCGCTGAAGATGCTTTTGAACTGTGGTGTTGGAGAAGACTCTTGAGAATCCCTTGACTGCAAGGAGATCCAACCAGTCCATTCTGAAGGAGATCAGCCCTGGGTGTTCTTTGGAAGGAATGATGCTAAAGCTGAAACTCCAGTACTTTGGCCACATCATGCGAAGGGTTGACTCATTGGAAAAGACTCTGATGCTGGGAGGGATTGGGGGCAGGAGGAGAAGGGGATGACCGAGAATGAGATGGCTGGATGGCATCATGGACTCAATGGACGTGAGTCTGAGTGAACTCCAGGAGATAGTGATGAACAGGGAGGCCTGGCATGCTGCGATTCATGGGGTCGCAAAGAGTCGGACATGACTGAGTGACTGAACTGAACTGAACATACCTTTGAAAGAAGAGCCATTTTAGAAAGAGCATCAATGTCATGGCTCTCCTGCTGAATAATGCAGGCAGGATTTATATTATTTGTACATTGATGCCATTTCCTTAAGAGATTATACATATAGGTGAGTATTAAGTAATTGCTTTGTTAGATAGTATTTTGCACTAAATGAGTTCTCTGGAGAAATAACAATTGGGTACAGTGCAGATTTGCCATGGGGCCCAACTGGTTTCTAGTGCTTTTCTTTTTTAGATTCAGTGTCAATATTTTCCTTCATACATTGGGAAGTCTACATCATAATATTGATGTCTGCCATCAATACTCATGCCATATTCTGTTACCTGTAATATTTGTTTAATTCAATTTAACACAATTTCTTCTACACAATTATTATAACTTTGTGCCACAACCTATTACTGTTAGACCTCATGGTCTCCTTCCAGAGGTCCATTGCCCCAAAGATCACCAAGACTCGGACTCGATGCAAACAGCAAGAGGATTTATTGGGCCGGCGCACCGGGGTTCGGTCACCTCCAGTAAGGAACGAACCCCAAACACTGGTTACAGAGCAGTTTTTAAGCACAAAAACCACAAACAGGTGCCGCTAGGGTGGAACAGCCTGATTGGCGTGCAGGTCTTGACATTTTCCAGGACAGGTCCATTTCTTATCAGGCCGAAACAGCTGACCGAGCTGCATTTTAGCTGTTAGCTGTTTTTCTGGAAAAGTTTCCTGGAATGGTTTTGAGGTAAACATCCCCCAGAAAACCTCCCGGAGGCTACATTCCTGAGATATGAGCCCCTTACACATTCTTGAGATAAAGGTTTGTCTTAAGATTAACAAGAGGGCCTGTTTTCCCAAGGCTCTAGTAAAGTTTTAAACTTTTTTCTTATTCACCTTTTCTCTCATTCCCCTCTTCTTTTTGTTTGGATTTCAATCCTGAAATCATGGACTGAGGTCTCCCTGAGGGAGTGCTGCATACTGTTGTCTTAGCATAAGCACCTGTATGGCACTTATCTGGTCTCGGATGAATGAAATTAACCGGTTGAGGATACAAGGCCCTATAGTGAGGAGGAAGAGTAAAATGATCTGTGGCCCCATTAGGGTGGACATTAAGGTGGCAAACCACGGGGCTCTGTTAAACCAGGACTCAAACCACCCCTGGGCTCCCTCCCTTTCTTTTTGTCTACTTGCCAACCTTTCTCGTAATTTATTCATGGAGTCGGTGATGACCCCAGAGTGGTCCACATAAAAACAGCATTCTTCTTTGAGGGCTGCACACACTCCTCCTTCTTTTAGAAACAGAAGGTCTAGGCCTCTCCGGTTTTGCATCACTACTTCAGACAGAGAGGTCAGAGATTCTTTTAGTTTAGTAATAGAATCTTCTAGGACTCGTAGGTCTGCGTCTATGGCTTGCTGCAGGCTAGCATAGTACTGGGGCTGCTGGATGAGGGCTGCTGTGCCGGTCCCAACCCCAGCCGCCACTCCGAGGCCCAAGAGGGCTGCCAGAGTGAGAGTCACCAGCTCTCTCTTTGCTCGGTGACCACCTTCGTAAGCCTCTAAGAAGGACTCGTCAAAGTGGTAGAGGAGTCGGGGCACTAGCCGCACCAGAACACAGAAGTCAGTTGATCTATTAAATACTGCCATAGATACGCAGGGTGTGAGACCTGTCTTACATGCCCACCAAATATCTCCAGGGGGAATGAGATATCCTGTGTAGCTGAGGGTCTTATCAATACTTTTACAAAGATGAGCTTGGTGAGGAGTGGGAGAGCCTATACACAGTCCCTGGCCTGTCACAGCCGAAAGGGTGAGTCTGACTGTTTCCTGTTGCTGCCACCTGCAATGACTGGGGGAAGAGGAGCTATTTACTGTCCCTATTATTCCTGTGGCTTCGTAATAAGGGGGGGCGGCTGTGTAACAGAGCCAACAGGACCTAGTAACTTCTGGAGTGGTGGCATTTAGGACCCTGAAAGCACTGTCAACGAGGGTCAGCATTCTGTCCTGACTTGAGGATATGTTGTAGGGAGCCATCTGGGGAGGGGCTGTTGTGGTTCCTGATGCTGTTTTTTCACCTTTTTCAGTGGGGGCTGGCTCCCGGAGATTTAGAACTGGGTTGGGACCGATGTATTGGGGGAGTGGAGAGTCTATGTTTAATCTAATGGAAAAAATGAGGCCATGGTAATGTTTTTTATATAGCCGTATGCCCCAAGAAAATCCTCTGATCCATTCTGTGGTTTGCTTTTGTTTTGCCCTATCAGAGAACTTGATATGGAGTGGGTTGCACCATGAGTTACATTCAGGGAGATTTTGGTGGTGCGTATACTTGGCTTCGACTGTAATAAGGTCCCAACTAGAGGATGGCCCCCAGTAGACATCCCCCGTAGTCTCACAACCCCAGTGCCGACAATAGAACTCATCTTCTCCCCCACAATGACTCAATGCTCGTTCTCTATGAAACCCTGGGCATACATACAGAGTATAAGTTCTTAGCATACTTCTCCTGACCTTATTGGCACAACCCCCAACACACAGTCTGGGCATGCGAAGAAGCCATCAAGCCCCACATGGACGGACGTTTGGGGGGCTCTGTGAAGGTCAGAGTACTCTTTAAGGTCCCAGTCAGCAGGCACTCCTGCCGCCAGTTGACAGAGGTCTGGGTAAAGGTCCGACCACCAGGCGGTCGGCGGGGCGATGTTAGTACTAGACCATACGACCCTTCCCGCCTGTGAAACTACTTGCCAAGTCAGTTGTTGAGGCTGGTGGGGATTTGACGCACCCACAGCTGGGAGGATCAGGAGAAGGGCTGCGAGTCTGTAGATCGGCAGAGTTTGAGCTTTAAGGGGTGAGAAGTACAGTGTGCCTTCCATTGAGGTGACGGTTCTGGAGCGGTCTTGACGTGGGAGGCGTGGATCCAGGATGAGATTCCGTCGACCTTGACGGCAGTGGGGGTGGTGAGCAACACGATGTAGGGTCCCTTCCACCTAGGTTCTAGGTTCTGCTGTCAGTGTCGGCAGACATAAACAGAGTCTCCCACTTGAAACGGGTGGGCCTCTCCTGGGGTGCCGGGTTGATAAGCTTCAGCAAGCTGGGTCCACACCTCTCTCTGAACCAGTTGAAGTCCTTTTAGCCTAGCATACAGATCACCGTTATTAAAACTGCGGGGATCAAATCCCTCCCTGAGTGACAGTATAGGGGGAGGTGCCCCGTATAGGATTTCGAAAGGAGAGAAACCGAAACGGGAAGGGGTGTTCTGTACTCGGAACAAGGCTAAGGGAAGGAGCACCGTCCAGTCAGTACCGCCAGTCTCCAAGGACAATTTAGTTAGGGTCTCTTTTAGAGTCCTGTTCATCCTTTCTACCTGTCCTGAACTCTGGGGTCTGTATGCACAATGTAATTTCCAATTGGTCCCCAGAAACTTAGCTACTTCCTGACTTACTTGGGCGGTAAAAGCTGGCCCATTATCTGACCCTATCATCTTTGGAGCCCCAAAGCATAAACAGAGTCTCCCACTTGAAATGGGTGGGCCTCTCCTGGGGTGCCGGGTTGATAAGCTTCAGCAAGCTGGGTCCACACCTCTCTCTGAACCAGTTGAAGTCCTTTTAGCCTAGCATACAGATCACCGTTATTAAAACTGCGGGGATCAAATCCCTCCCTGAGTGACAGTATAGGGGGAGGTGCCCCGTATAGGATTTCGAAAGGAGAGAAACCGAAACGGGAAGGGGTGTTCTGTACTCGGAACAAGGCTAAGGGAAGGAGCACCGTCCAGTCAGTACCGCCAGTCTCCAAGGACAATTTAGTTAGGGTCTCTTTTAGAGTCCTGTTCATCCTTTCTACCTGTCCTGAACTCTGGGGTCTGTATGCACAATGTAATTTCCAATTGGTCCCCAGAAACTTAGCTACTTCCTGACTTACTTGGGCGGTAAAAGCTGGCCCATTATCTGACCCTATCATCTTGGGAGCCCCAAAGCGCGGGAAGATTTCTTCTAAGATTTTCTTGGCCACTGTGAGTGCATTTTCGTTTTTGGTAGGGAAAGCCTCTACCCACCCCGAGAAGGTATCTATAAAGGCCAATAGATATTTGTTGCCGTACCTCATGGGGCGTACTTCGGTGAAGTCCACTTCCCAGTAAGCCCCCGGCCTGTCTCCGCGCAGCCGCTTACCTTGGCTCGCTTTGTTCTGGCTGGCATTCACCTCTTGGCAGGGCTTGCAATTCTAGACTATCTGTTCAGCCAATTTGACAAGCCCCGGCACCTCGTATCCTGTCTTATTTAAAAGGGAAACTAGCTTTTTAGTTCCCAAGTGAGTCCAATGGTGCATTTGTTCTAACATTTTTTTAGCCTCTTCCACCTTCATAGCCTGTTTAGGTCGCGGCGAGGGGCTGCTTTCAGAGTGAGTGACTAGCAGTTCTGAAATCTCGCCTCTTGTTGCCACTTCTAGCGCGGCTCGATCTGCCATGTTGTTCCCCTTTGTCACTGGGGACTGATCTTTCTTATGCCCAGGGCAATGGATTATACTGACCTTTTTGGGTAACATGAGGGCGGTTAGTAACTCTAGGATTTTGTCTTTATTTTTAATTTTTTTACCAGCCAATGTAAGGAGCCCCCTTTGCTGATATATGGCTCCATGTACATGCGCAGTGGCGAAGGCGTATCTACTGTTAGTGTAGATGTTAACCCGTTTTCCTTCTGACAGTTGGAGAGCCTTTGTGAGGGCTATTAGTTCGGCTTTTGGGGCCGATGTTCCTTGCGGGAGGGCAGTCGCCCAAATCACACTAGTCCCATCTACCACTGCGGCACCGACCCGCCGCTTACCTTATTCGAGGAAGCTGCTTCCGTCCGTATACCATGTCACCTCAGCATCCCGAAGCGGTTGGTCGGAAAGATCTCTACGGGTTCTATGGACGTCAGCCAGCACTTCTTGGCAATTGTGCATCACTTTGGTTTGGCTGGGGTCTGGTAGCAGCGTGGCAGGATTGAGCCCTGTCGCCGGTGCGAATTTGATTCGTTCAGAGTTCAGGAGTAACGTCTGGTAGTGGGTCACTATGGCGTTGGTCAGCCATCTCTCAGGGGGTTGCCGAATCACACTTTCTAAGGCGTGGGGCGCAGTAACAATCAATTTCTGCCCCAAAGTCAGTTTATCTGCATCTTTTACCAGAACTGCCACGGCTTCCACTATACGTAAGCAATTTGGCCAGCCGGCAGCTACGGGGTCCAATTTTTTTGACATGTATGCCACAGGTCGATTCCATGGTCCCAGCTTTTGAGTGAGGACCCCTTTGGCAATGCCATTATTTTCTACCACATAGAGATGAAACGGCTTGTTCACATCTGGGAGTCCCAGGGCAGGAGTTGACAACAAGGCTCGCTTAATGTTGTCAAAAGCTTTTTGTTTGCTTTCTCCCCAGACGAAGGGTATACCGCCCTTTGTCAGGGGGTACAAGGGGGCAGCCATCTCCGTAAACCCCGGAATCCAGAGCCTGCAGAATCCTGCAGTACCCAGGAACTCCCTGACTTGCCGAGGGCTCCTGGGGGCTGGTATTCTGGCCACCGTCTCTTTTCTGGCCTCTGACAGCCATCGCTTCCCATCCTTGATTTGGTACCCCAGGTAACTGACCTGCTGCTGGCAGATCTGGGCCTTTTTGGTGGAGGCGCGGTAACCAAGGGATCCGAGCTTGGTCAACAAGGTCTCAGTCCCCTTCCTGCACTCTTTTTCAGTGTCAGCGGCCAGGAGCAAGTCATCTACATACTGGAGCAAAGTTACCTGGGGGTTGGTGGCCCGGAAATGCATGAGGTCCTGGTGGAAGACTTCGTCAAAGATTGTTGGTGGATTTTTGAATCCTTGCGGCAGCCTTGTCCACGTTAGCTGTCCGGAGAGTCCTGTAAGGGGGTCCTTCCACTCAAAAGCAAAAATAGGCTGACTGACGGGGCTAAGTCGTAGGCAGAAGAAGGCATCTTTTAAGTCCAAGACAGTGTACCACTTTCGGTTGGGGGAAAGTGTGCTCAACAGGTTGTAGGGGTTGGGTACTGTTAGATGTAGGTCAGCCACCCGCTTGTTGACTTCCCTCAGATCCTGCACAGGCTGGTAGTCGCCTGTTCCGGGTTTGTGGACTGGGAGCAGAGGGGTGTTCCAGGTTGACTGGCACTTTACTAGTATTCCTAATTTGAGGAGCCACTGGATATGAGGGCGGATCCCGTCTCTGGCCTCTCTGCTCATCGGGTACTGACAGACAGATACGGGAGTGGAGGAGGCCTTGATTTCTACCACCACTGGAGGCTGCCGGACTGCCATCCCCAAGCCTGAGACTTCAGCCCAGGCTAGAGGGGTTTTAGTCAACAATTCCTACATATCAGCGGCCTCAGGGGAGGGGCCTTCAAACAGCCTGTGTTCATTTTCTAGTTTTAAAGTCAGAACCTGTAGTGGCCTCCCCTTCCTGTCTGTCACCGTGGCACCTTCGGTGTGAAAATGGATCTGAGCCCCCACTTTTGTGAGCAAGTCCCGTCCCAACAAGGGGTAAGGGCATTCAGGAATCACAAGGAACGAGTGGGATATCCAGCCCACGCCGAGGTCCACTGTTCTTCGGGTAGTCCATGGGTACTGCCGGTACCCTGTAGTGCCCTGTACCCAAGCCTTTTTTGTGGACAACGTCCCTTCTGACTGTAACAGGACCGAGTGTTGGGCTCCAGTGTCTACCAAGAACTGCACAGGCTTCCCCTCCACCTTGAGAGTTACCCTAGGCTCAGGGAGGGGGTCCGAGCCCCGTCTCCCCTAATCTTCTTCTTCGAGAGCTAGGATCTTGTCGGGAGTGGAGGGCCTTCCCCTCTTCTTTTTGGGGCAGTCTCTGAGCCAATGCCCCTTTTCCTTGCAGTATGCACACTGGTCTTTATCCAGAGGTGGCCTAGTTCCTGCTTTACTCCCCCTGTGGTCTTTTTCTTCAGCCCTATCTCTCCCTCTTCCCTCTCTAATTACCGTGGCCAAAATCTTAGTTAAGTTTTTCTCTTGTCTCTTTTCTCTCTCTAGTTCTCGTTCATCTTGTTCCTTTCTTTTTCTCTCTTCTTTTTCTTCTTCTGTCTCCCTCTTATTGAATACTTTGTCTGCTTCTCTAACCAGATCCTGAAGGGAGAATCCTTGTAACCCATCTAGTCTCTGTAATTTCTTTCTGATGTCTGAGGCTGACTGATCAATAAAAGCCATTGCTATAGTTGCTCTATGCTCCTCGGACGTGGGGTCATAGGGAGTGAATCGTCTAAATGCCTCCATTAATCTATCTAAAAACACGGTCGGTGACTCAGTGGATCCCTGAGTCACTTCTCTTACCTTAGCCAGATTTGTGGGGCGTCTTGCAGCCCCTCGGAGACCCGCCACCAGAGCCTGGCGATAGACCCTCAGGTGCTCCCTACCTGCCGGGGAATTGTAGTCCCAGTTGGGTCTCGTCAGCGGAAAACCAGCATCTATCTCATTGGGTAGTGCCGTGGGGCGCCCGTCGTCTCCGGGCACATTTTTCCGGGCCTCCAGCAACACTCGCTGCCTCTCCTCGGTTGTGAGAAGAGTCTGCAGCAATTGTTGGCAGTCATCCCAAGTGGGCTGGTGTGAGAAAACAAGGGATTCTATTAGAGAAGTTAGTGCTTGTGGGTTGTCGGAGAATGAGGGGTTATGAGTCTTCCAATTATAGAGGTCTGAGGCAGAGAACGGCCAATACTGGAGCGGCCGATTTCCATGGTTATCGGGGGGGCCGTACTCCCGAAGGGGGAGGACGGCAGAGGATTCTGGGGTGGCTGCTCGGCGACTTCGCGTCCCCGCCGCGGGGCCCGACTCTCCTCCATCCAGGGCAGGCTCGGACGGTGCAGTTGGCTGAGTTGCTGGGACCGTGGGGAGTGGGTCCGGTCGGGGGACCAATGCTGGCGGATAGGGCGGAGGGGGTTCCAGGAGTAAGAGGTCCGCCTGGGTATCTGGGTATATCATTTTGGCAGGAGCTCTCACTTTTTCTTTTTCTTTTTCCGCTGGTCTCAAGGCAAAAATCCCCGCAGAGGGTCCCGATGATGTTCCTGAGACCCACGCCGGGGAGTGGGGGGGGAGGACCAGGTCCTCCCATACCATAATATAGGGCACCTGGTCTGGGTGTCCGTGGGGTCCAGGAGTAAAAACTACAGCCTTAACTAGGCTGACCTGTTCTGAGGAGAAAGAACCTTCGGGTGGCCACCCTGTCTGAAAGCTGGGCCATTCTGCTGAGCACAAAGTCTGCCACTTTTCCTTCTTAACCCTTACTGAAAGGTTATGTGCCCTGGTCTTAACTTCAGTCCAATGACTTGTTGTCAATGACAAGGCGGTTGTCACAGTCTGTCCCATCGTCAAGTTGTCTGGGGATGCCACAGGAAAGACAAGTTAGGAGAGAGACAAACAAAGCCAAGACGAAAAGAGAGAACAGCCGCCGCGCGTCTGACCAAAAACAAAAAAGACTACAGATGGGAGCCCCACCAGAGGCTCCGCATGATTCGGATGAAGGGAGGTCAAAACTGACCCCTCCTTCCAGACTGACGTCTTGGGCGTCCCCAAGGATTGTCACAGATCTGCCTCTCAAGCAGATTTCAGAAAATTCAGAAAACCAGAGTTGGACAGACGTGCAAGCAGTACCTTAATTCTGAGTAAGAACAGAGCCAACATGACAAGAACATACAACAGAGCTCGAGCGTACCTCCGAATCCGGGTGTCAGGGAGATCTAAGATGGGCGAGAGATCCCGGACGAGCCCCCAAATGTTAGACCTCACGGTCTCCTTCCAGAGGTCTGTCGCCCCAAAGATCACTAAGACTCGGACTCGATGCAAACAGCAAGAGGATTTATTGGGCCGGCGCACCGGGGTTCGGTCACCTCCAGTGAGGAACGAACCCCGAACACTCGTTACAGAGCAGTTTTTAAGCACAAAAACCACAAACAGGTGCCACTAGGGTGGAACAGCCTGATTGGCGTGCAGGTCTTGACATTTTCCGGGACAGGTCCATTTCTTATCAGGCCGAAACGGCTGACCGAGCTGCATTTTAGCTGTTAGCTGTTTTTCTGGAAAAGTTTCCTGGAATGGTTTTGAGGTAAACATCCCCCGGAAAACCTCCCGGAGGCTGCATTCCTGAGACAGGAGCCCCTTACACATTCTTGAGATAAAGGTTTGTCTTAAGATTAACAAGAGGGCCTGTTTTCCCAAGGCTCTAGTAAAGTTTTAACCTTTTTTCTTATTCACCTTTTCTCTCATTACCATCTCACTTTGGGTTATGGGTTGAAAAGTTTATTTAATATCCATATATCAAAATCTTGACTCCTAGTACTTCTGAATAAGACTGAATTTGTAAATATAGCTTTTAAAGAGGAAATTAAATTTTAATCAGTTCAAATAGTGCATCCTAACCCAAGATGACTGCTATCTTTTTTAGGAAAGGAGATTAGAACACAAAAATACACACAAGAAAGACTGAGAGACACAAGAGGTGATGGCTGTCTATAAGCCAGACAGAGGCTTCAGAACGGAACCAGCCCTACTAACATTTTGATCCTGAATCACTATCCTCCAAACTGGAAGGAGATCAGTCTCTTTTGTTTAAGCCACCCCAGGCTGTGCTACTTAGTTATAGCAGCCCTCGCAAACTAGTATGTTCTGCCTTCAGTAGACAAAGAGACTGCTTTCATATTCAAAGGAAGTTTTGCTTCTTTGAAGAGTAGTATCATTTTTAATATATTTCAAACGTTTATTGTACACATTCAAAATGTGCACAAAACATAGGTTTACAATTTATTGAATTTTTTCAAAGTAAAAATGCCTTTATGACCAACCTTCTAAACCAAGTAGAAGACCAACACCACATCAGAAAAACTCCTCATCTTCTTTCTGAGCCAGTGTCCTCAAGTGAGATGAATCTTCAGTTTAGCACTCTACGTAGTTTGTGTCTTTTTCTGAATCTTACACAAGTGGAATCAAACAGAACAGATTCTGCCATGTATAGTCTTCTGGTGAAAACTCTGTTGATGTCTGAACATTATGTTGATGATTGTTTTAGCTTGTTTGAACTGCTATAGTAATTATAACATAAGCATTTATTTATCACTGTTCTGAAAGCTGGAAGTCTAAGATTGGATTGGGTTGTGATGAAAGCATTCTTCCTGGTTTGTAGATGGCTGTCTTTTTGCTGTGCCCACACATCACATGGGGCAAGGGAGTGCCCTGGGCTCTTTTATGAGGGCACTAATCCAGTTCATGGGCTTCCCTAGTAGCTCAGAAAGTAAAGAATATTCCTGCAATGCAGGAGTCCTGAGTTTGATCTTTGTGTAGGGAATGTTCCCTGGATCAGGAAATGGCAACCCACTCCAGTATTCTTGCCTGGAGAACCACCTGGACAGAGGAACCTGGTGGGTTACAGTCCATGGGGTCACAGAGTCAGATATGACTAAGCATGAGCAGGCACTAATTCAGTTCATGGAGGCAAAGCAAAGCCTTCATGACCTAATGACTTCCCTAAAGCCCCCACATTCTAAATAACAATGGTTCTTTTATTACTGTAAGTGTAGAGATCAAGTTGACAACATTCACTGAATCAAGGAGAAAGCAAAGGTGTTTCAAAAAAAACATCTACTTCTGGATTGTACTCCAACTATACCAAAAAATCTGGAACAAACAAACTCATTAAATATGTATAAATCTGAACACCTGGCCAAAGAAAATATGAAGATAGTAAATCAGCATATCAAAAATACTCAAAATCATATATCATAAGGAAATTACAAACTAAAACAACAGTGAAGTAGCACTGCACAACTATTAGAAGGAAATGGCATCCCACTCCAGTACTCTTACCTGGAAAATCCCATGGGTGGAGGAGCCTGGAAGGCTGCAGTCCATGGGGTCGCTGAGGGTCAGACATGACTGAGCAACTTCACTTTCACTTTTCACTTTCATGCATTGGAGAAGGAAATGGCAACCCACTCCAGTGTTCTTGCCTGGAGAATCTCAGGAACAGAGGAGCCTGGTTGGCTGCTGTCTATGGGGTCACACAGTCAGACACGACTGAAGCGACTTAGCAGCAGCAGCAGCAGCACACCTATTAGATCCAGTAAATTCAAACAAGGCAGCGGGGTGGGGGCGGGGAGGGGCGGCTTCTCTGGTGGCTCAGTGGTAAAGAATCTGCCTGACAATGCAAGACGCTCTAGTTCGATCCCTTACCCAGGAAGATTCCACATGCCACAGAGAAACTTAGCTGGATTTTTCCTCAACTAAACAAGGCTCACCTGTGACCAGAACACTACATGTCTAGTACTTAGTAAACAGCTTTGAAAAAGTGTCCAGACAAAAATTATCACACAGTTATACTCAAGAGCTCTACCTGTAATAGCTAAAAACTTTCAGCTATCAGGATGTCTTTAGTAGATGACTGTGTAAGCAAACTGGGATACATCCAAAGTGAAGGGGAGCAAATGCTACCCCAAAATATACCCCTTCAGCATGAGAATTACTTGGACTTAATTTTTTTTAAGAGGTCACATGATCATCTCTGAAACCCAAGTTCAAGATGGTTCTTCTGAGTCACATTTACAAGAGAAATCTCATTTCAAAGAAATTCTCTGTATGTATCAGACAGAAGGATGATAGTCTTGTGAAACTTTTTTTTATCAATAGGGAAAGCTAAGACGTAAATCTGTATAACAACCATACCCTTCCTTTCCTTTAGTTTCATTTAATATTTATTTGTTTTTTTTGGCTGTACCAGGTTGACCTCCACTGAGGTAAGCCAGATGCTCAGCTGCAGCGTGCGAGCTCGTCGCTGTGGCACTGGAGATCCGGCTCTCTGATCAGGGACGGAACCTGGGCCTCCTTCTTAGGGAGTGTCCAGTCTTAGCCACTGGACGACCAGAAAGCCCCTGTTTTATTTTTAGGTGAAGACGGTATCTAAGATGATATCTTGGGCCATTTCAGTCACTGACTCTGTTTCCTGAGTTTCTCCAAAGCATGCACAAGGTGCACATTATTAAACTGGTTTGCAAAACAAGTAAAAGTAGTTCATACTACAACACTGTATGTTTACAAATATGTAAATGGTAAGTGGCATGTTATTTATTTTTAATTACTACGGGGGAAAAGAATGTAGTATTGATACATATTACAAAATGAATAAATATGAAAAGCACCTTTAGTGAAAAAATCCATATAGAAAAGGCCACCCAGATCCCATATTCACCATGTCTGCTTTATATCCACCAAGTTTGTCCAAATGTCTGAAAATCTCAGTAATGGTCTAAAAAAAATTGGATGAGGATGGGAAAAAAGATATATTCATACAACTGGACAATTGCTGAAGTGGGGCTGTGGATTACATTATAATGTAGAAACTGTATGATTTCCTGATTTTGGAGATTCTGTGCTGGTTCCACAGGAGAATGTGCCCATTTTGGATAAAACACATGGAGTATTTTAGGTGATGTGCCAAATGTATTTTTTTATTTTACCATTATTAAGTTTCCTGCACATTTTAAGTTACTGAGAAGTAAATTATTTTTCAAAACAACCATGTCAATACCACAAAAGAAAATCCGATCAGACAGGCTTGAAACTTTCTTATAGAGGCCAAAACTTACCCAGACGAAGTTCAAGGGAAGTTTTTATGCTCATTGCCCAGCTCCTTGCTGATGGGCACTGAGGCAACCCCGCTCCTCTCGGCCTGGACACAGCCCCGTTATCCAAAACCCTGAGCCCTGACGGTCCTGAGGAGACAAAGCTCCCGCCAGTGGGTCACCGAACCCATCTGAAAGCAAAGCGTCCTGTGCCCACGGGTCAGAGTGGGGTTGGCGCCCCCTGCGGGCCGCCAGGGAAGAGCGGGCAGCCCCCCCGTTCACAGACCTCAGAGGGCTCCCCCAGAAGCAGCTCTGCGATGAGCGCTCAGACTGGAAGCCCAAACTGAAACGGACCCAAAAATCTCCAAGACACTGCTCAACACACTGCCAGGGAACAACTGATTAAAAACCATACGAAATGAAAAGAACATAAACAAACTTGGCAATTGACACATTTCAATTTAAAACTATAAACATTTTAGAAAACAACTAAAGATCTACATGGCCTTGAGTCTGGTGATGAATTCTAAAATACTACAAAAAAGCCAATATACAAAATGTTTTTAATAAATTAATTAAAACACTGACTTTTTAAAATGTATGCATTCACTCCCTTACTCAAGAAACCCAAAGGACAAAGTGTTAGGGGAACCACTAACCAAAACCAACCACCCATCCTTGCCAGGCACCAGAGAAACCACTTGCAGGAGTCATCTTACAACAGGAGGCCCTGGGTTAGAACAAGGAACTAACAAGCTACCACCAACCAGAAGAATTCAGGAAAGGTCAAAGGAGAAAGGAGACTCCAATCCGTTGGTCTTACCAACCTCCCAGGATCCTCCTTGCCAGAATCCATCTTGGATGAGTGATGCATATGCCATCAGGAAGGACCCCAATTCAGAATGACTGGCCAGAGACAAACCAGAAACTAATCCAATGCCCATAAAACCTGAGACTGTAAGCCATGTGGCAGAGCAGTTCTCTCAGCTTCCCTCACCCTTCTGCCCTCCACCCCGGCAGCCCTTCTCAATAAAATCTCTTGCTCTGACAGCACACATCTCCTCAGACAATTCATTTCCAAGTGTCAGACAAGAGCCTGCTCTCAGGCCGTGGAAGGGGTCCCCCGTTCCTGCATCAAAACCACAAACCAGGAGAAAATATCTTCCAAATGTGTATCTGTGCAGAAGGAAATGGCACCCACTCCAGTATTCTTATCTGGGCAATCCTATGGACAGAGGAGCCTGGCGGGCTACAGTCCAACAGCAGGGCATTTTTGAAGAGAGAAAACAGTCCCAGGAAAGTTGAGGTGCTCACCAAAGGCCCCAAAGCTTTTCATGGCACAGCCAGAACTGTGGCTGAGCACTCCCAGCTCCCAGGCCTCTTGATACTGGCCTCTCTCACCAGATATGGGTGTGGCAAACTAGAATCTAAAACACGGCTGAGGGCTTCCTTGGTGGCTATTAAAGAATCTTCATGCCAATGCAGGAGACGCAGGTTGGATCCCTGTCCATGCTGTGGAGCAGCTAAGCCCACATACCGCAACCACTGAGCCTGTGTTCTAGATCCTGGAAGCTGCAACTACTGAGCCCATGAGCCCCAGAGCCGGTGTCCCACAACAACAGACACCACCAGTGAGAAGCCCACGCACCACAACTAGCGTAGCCCCTGCTCAACACAACTAGACAAAAGCCACACAACACAGACCCACAACAACAGGTGCCACCCGTGAGAAGCCCACACACCACAACTAGCATAGACCCTGCTCAACACAACTAGACAAAAGCCACACAATACAGACCCACAACAACAGGCGCCACCCGTGAGAAGCCCACACACCAAAACTAGCGCAGACCCTGCTCACCATAACTAGACAAAAGCCACACAACACAGACCCACAACAACAGGTGCCACCCGAGAAGCCCACGCACCACAACTAGCGTAGCCCCTGCTCAACACAACTAGACAAAAGCCACACAACGCAGACCCACAACAACAGGTGCCACCCGTGAGAAGCCCACACACCACAACTAGCATAGACCCTGCTCAACACAACTAGACAAAAGCCACACAATACAGACCCACAACAACAGGCGCCACCCGTGAGAAGCCCACACACCAAAACTAGCGCAGACCCTGCTCACCATAACTAGACAAAAGCCACACAACACAGACCCACAACAACAGGTGCCACCCGAGAAGCCCACGCACCACAACTAGCGTAGCCCCTGCTCAACACAACTAGACAAAAGCCACACAACGCAGACCCACAACAACAGGTGCCACCCGTGAGAAGCCCACACACCACAACTAGCATAGACCCTGCTCAACACAACTAGACAAAAGCCACACAATACAGACCCACAACAACAGGCGCCACCCGTGAGAAGCCCACACACCAAAACTAGCGCAGACCCTGCTCACCATAACTAGACAAAAGCCACACAACACAGACCCACAACAACAGGTGCCACCCGAGAAGCCCACGCACCACAACTAGCGTAGCCCCTGCTCAACACAACTAGACAAAAGCCACACAACGCAGACCCACAACAACAGGTGCCACCCGTGAGAAGCCCACACACCACAACTAGCATAGACCCTGCTCAACACAACTAGACAAAAGCCACACAATACAGACCCACAACAACAGGCGCCACCCGTGAGAAGCCCACACACCAAAACTAGCGCAGACCCTGCTCACCATAACTAGACAAAAGCCACACAACACAGACCCACAACAACAGGTGCCACCCGAGAAGCCCACGCACCACAACTAGCGTAGCCCCTGCTCAACACAACTAGACAAAAGCCACACAACGCAGACCCACAACAACAGGTGCCACCCGTGAGAAGCCCACACACCACAACTAGCGCAGACCCTGCTCACCATAACTAGACAAAAGCCCACACAACGAAGACCCAGCACAGCCAAACATTAATAATTTTTTAAAAAATGCATATTTGATACAGAATTTGTACTCAAATTATGCCAAGAATGCTAGAGCAAACAAACTCATTAATAATTAGTAAAGACTGAAACAGACACCTGGCCACAGAGGGTACTCTGAGAGTAAACAACCATAAGAAAATATTTAAGATTCTGGTGGGATGCATGCACAGCCACCTTTGGAAGACAGTCTGACAGTTTTTTCCAAAGCTAAACAGACTCATCTAGGACACAATATTACACCTCTTGTATTTAGATAACAGCTTTGAAAAACTGTGTTCAAACAAAAACTAGCATAAAATAATACACAGTAGCTTTATTCTGGGTTAAAAATTGGTTAAAAACTGAAAGACAACAGGTTGTTCTTCTGTAAATGAATTAATAAGCAAATCAGGGCACATATACATCAAGGAGAGCAGAATATACCACCCCAAGTTGTGTCTTTTTGACCTCAGTATAATTCTGGACTGACATTTAAAAAACAGCAGATCCAGGAGAATGTTTGAAAGTGCCCTTTTAGGAATTAAATTTACATTTATTAGGGAAATCTCCACTTGTAAGGCTGTATCCACCTGTGTAAGGCTGTATCCACCTGTGTACCAGAAACGGAAGGATAACAAAGTTTTCAGAGAAGCTGGTCCATGGAGATGGCCTGGATGTAAATGTGCATAACGCCCAGACCCTTGTTTGCTGTGCTTTGCCCCCAAACCTCCAAAATCATCCCCCCCCCAATATCTTTCTTTTGTTCTTAGCTAAAGATAGCACACAAGTTACAGGCTCGGGCCATTTCAGGTTTATCCTAGGTACCTTACAAGCATATAGGGGGTATGCATGGTAACAAGCTTCTGTTTTCCTCCAGTTCATCTGCCTTTCATTGCAGGGGAAAGTCTCAATGAGGAAAACAGAAATATAAAGGGAACATTATTTTTCCTCCAATACACATGCAATGGAATAGTATTCAGAAATACAATGGAATGAACCATCAAACCAAGCAAAAACCATGGATGAATCTTACATGTATATTGCTAAGTGAAAGAATCCAGTCTACACACTAATGACCCCATTTATACAACATTCTGAAAAAGGCAAAACAGACTTTGAAAAAGATTAGGAGGTAGGAGGTTCAATATTCTATCTGATACATTACAGATGAAATGGTTGGGTGGCATCACCGACTCGATGGACGTGAGTCTGAGTAAGCTCCAGGAGTTGGTGATGGATAGGGAAGCTTGGCGGGCTGCACTCCATGGGGTCACAGAGAGCCAGACACAGCTGAGCAACTGAATTGACATTACAGATGAATATCTACCACTGTGCATTTGTATAAACCCACAGACCTTTAGACCTCAACTAGTAAATCATAATCTATTCAAATTTAGTTATTTAGGACATGAGAGTGTCACAGAATGAAACACAGAATGCAGCAGAGTCTAAATGACTTAGAAATGCATGGGAAAAACTCACTCTTTGTTGGTGGCAGGGACGGCATAGGCTGACGAAAGCTGAAGCACCAGCAGGTCCTAAGGATCTTAGCGCAAAGAAAGCCAGAACTTGGGAAGATAAAGGGCACAGCAGGGCCCCCACCCCATTCCAGTCCTCCTGCTTCTCTGCCCGCTCTCTGGGCCTGGAGGAGGGTCCTCTCCGACTGGTCTGGTGTGGACACATGGGCAGCGTCACTGCGTGGTGACAGCCGGGCACTCGGGGCCCCCGGGCCACATGCAGCCGCCCAGGGCGTCCAGGAGCCCATGTGCAAGCGCCGGGACAGACATCTGACACACAGATTCACCACCTAAAGTGGAGACACCGGGTTCCTGGAAATCTGGAACTTAGCTTTTTAAAGGCCCTTTCCTTGGCCCTCGCTCTCTGGGCTGCTGTGTCTCCTCCTGACTCCTCCCCCTGAGACGAGTGGCTCACAGGAGCCTCCCCAGGACCTGAGCTGCTCAGCAGCTCCCACCGTGGTCCAGCCTCTCAGACGGGCTGCTCCCCCGCCCGCTGTAAACAGGGGAACTCCCGTGGAAAGGCCCCTGCGCGACGGTCAGGAGACAGCTGCGCGGGGACGGCCTCGCCCACGCCGCCTTCTCCGCCTGCCCCTGCCGCCTGGTTCACGGACTCTGTTTTCCTAGTAAGGGCTTCGGAGATCCCCTCGGTCCTTCTGAAGAGTTCTGGAACACGAGTGCAGGAAGCTAGCACACACTTTCCGTATTCCGGTCCTGCAGTGCAGCTCAAGCCTTTCCCCTTCAAGACCGCACTGACAGTGTCGGCAGTCACTTGGATCGTTTTTCAAACAGGGGAACTCCCGTGGAAAGGCCCCTGCGCGACGGTCAGGAGACAGCTGCGCGGGGACGGCCTCGCCCACGCCGCCTTCTCCGCCTGCCCCTGCCGCCTGGTTCACGGACTCTGTTTTCCTAGTAAGGGCTTCGGAGATCCCCTCGGTCCTTCTGAAGAGTTCTGGAACACGAGTGCAGGAAGCTAGCACACACTTTCCGTATTCCGGTCCTGCAGTGCAGCTCAAGCCTTTCCCCTTCAAGACCGCACTGACAGTGTCGGCAGTCACTTGGATCGTTTTTCCCTTTAGTTGCTCTGATTAACTTCAAGGACCACATGCCTACACGCGTCTCTAACTGGAGCATACATGGCCCCAGTTCCATGCACGGGGGATGCAAAACAGGGTGTCTTGTGATACAGATTCCTGGGGCATCACGTTTATTCCCCGTGCTTTAGAAGGACACCCATTCAGCCTGAACTAACCCCACAATGTCCCAAAGCCGAAACACCAATGGGTCCTGAGGAGACCCATCTCCTGTCAGCCTGAAGTGAACCCCGCAATGTCCCAAGCCCAAAACCTGAGCAGGTCCTGAGGAGACCAGACTCCCTCTCTTCCTGAACTGAGTCCCACGCGTCCCAAAGCTGAAGCCCCACGGGTCCTGAGGAGACCAGACTCCCGTCAGCAGCCACAGGCAGCCGGGCGCTCAGGCAGAGCAGGAATTCCGCTTGGGGCGGGGGTGGGTCGGGGAGGCGGGCTCTCGCTCCCTGCCAGCCAATGGGAACTGCAGCTCAAGCCTCCCTCACTCGCGCAGGCACAGATCAGTGGAGACTCCGCCCCTCAGGGCAGTTCTACTAGGTCCATTAAACTGTGGAAATTCAAACTGAAATATTGGCAATATCCAAAACTTCTCCAAAATAGTTAAGGAGTAATTAACTTGAAACTGTATAGAATGAAATGTAGTCACTAAATTCACTCAAATTTATTAACAGACATTTAAATTTTGAAACTATCAAATTTGTGGACATAAACATAGGAAAGCTACNGGGGCGCCGGGTTCACGGACTCTGTTCTCCTAGTAAGGGCCTCAGAGATCCCCTCGGTCCTTCTGGAAGAGTTCTGGACGCTAGCACACACTTTCCGTATTCCGGTCCTGCAATGCGGCTCAAGCCTTTCCCCTTCATGACCGCACTGGCAGTGTCGGGAGTCACTTAGATTGTTTTTCCGTTTAGTTGCTCTGATTAACTCCAAGGACCACAGGCCTATACGCGTCTCTAACTGGAGCGTGCAGGGCCCCAGTTCCAGGCATGGGGGACGCAAAACAGGGTGTCTGTGATGCAGCTTCCTGGGGCATCATGTTTATTCCCGGTGCTTTAGAAGGACACCCATTCAGCCTGAACTAACCCCACAAAGCCGAAACACCAATGGGTCCTAAGGAGATTCATCTCCTGTCAGCCTGAAGTGAACACCGCAATGTCCCAAGCCCAAAACCTGAGCAGGTCCTGAGGAGAGCAGACTCCCTGTCTTCCTGAACTGAACCCCACAGCGTCCCAAAGCTGAAGCCCCACGGGCCCTGAGGAGAGCAGGCTCCCGTCAGCAGCCACAGGCAGCCGGGCGCTCAGGCAGAGCAGGAATTCCGCTTGGGGCGGGGGTGGGTCGGGGAGGCGGGCTCTCGCTCCCTGCCAGCCAATGGGAACTGCAGCTCAAGCCTCCCTCACTCGCGCAGGCACAGATCAGTGGAGACTCCGCCCCTCAGGGCAGTTCTACTAGGTCCATTAAACTGTGGAAATTCAAACTGAAATATTGCAAATATCCAAAACTTCTCCAAAATAGTTAAGGAATAATTAACTTGAAACTGTATAGAATGAAACGTAGTCACCAAATTCACTCAAATTTATAAACAGACATTTAAATTTTGAAACTATCAAAATTGCGGACATAAACATAGGAAAGCTACACGACCCTGGGTTTGGCCTGTACATCATGAGCTCTGAGTGTCAACACACAAGCTGTCAGCCCACAAAAGAAAAATACTGCGGACTTTATAGAAATAAAGATGTCTCTTCTGAAAGACCTCATTCAGAAAATCAAAATACAAGCCACAAACTGGGAGAAAATATTTGCAAAATTCATATCTGATACAGGATTTGAACACAAAATAGGTAAAAACCTCTTGAACAACCCTATAAACAATAAGTAAAGATCTGAACAGACACCCAGCCAAAAAAAGTTACACAGATAATACAAACAGAAACATGCTCAACATCATACACCATTAGGGAATTACAAATTAAAGTCACAAGCTATCACATTACACATATTAGGGCTGCTAAACTCTAAATATATGACAATACCAATTGCTGGAGGCTGAGGAATAGCAGGAACGCTCCCTCATTGCTGGTGGGACGCATGCACAGCCACCTTGTAACACAGTTGGGCAGTTTTCTCCAAAGCTAAACACACCTCACCTTGGGATCCAACAATTGTACTTCCAGTATTTAGGAAACTGCTTTGAAAAATCCATGCCCAAATGCAAACAAAGATGAATGTAGGCACAGCAGCACTATCCATAATAGTTAAAAATTTGAAGGAATCAGGGTATCCTTCAATAGATGAATGCATAATCAAATTGGGGTATATCCATGTCAAAGCAAGTAGAACACGCCACCCCAAGATATGCCTCTCTGCTGTGATGATTGCTTAAGTCTACTTCCATGGAGAAAAAAAAAAAGAGGACTCTCAGTAAACTAAGTAGCAATTGCCGTTTTGTGATGAACATTTACAACAGAGAAATCTCTGCATTTAAGGATTGTCCCTGTTTGCACCAGAAATAAAAGGATAATTAAAACTCAAGTAACTTATCAATGGAGAGGTCTCGACTTAAATCTATGAACAATCATACCCTTCTTTACTGTGTTTTGTGTAATTATCTTCCATAATGGGCTTCTCCCATTCTTCAGGGTCTTGCTTTTAGCCAAAGACGGCATTTGAGGTGATGACTGGACATTTCGGGGAGGGACTCGGGCGTCTGGTGGCTCCCCTGTGCACAGAAGCTGTTTGTTGTTTTAGTCACTAAGTCGTGTTCGCCTCTTGCGACCCCACGGACTTAGCCTGCCAGGCTCCTCTGTCCATGGGATTCCTCAGGCAAGAATACTGGAGTGGGTTGCCATTTCCTTCTCCAGGGGATCTTCCCAACCCAGGGGTCCAACCCAAGTCTCCTGTATTACAGGCAGATTCTTTACCACAGAGCCACCAGGGAAGGATAGAGGAGGTATGCTTCTGTTTTCTCTCCAGGTAATTTGTCTTGTATTATGGAAGGGTAGAGTGAAAATTGTTTTTCCTCCCATACACATGCAATGGAGTATTACTCATCAGTAGTAAGGAATGAACCACCAAACCTTGAAAAGCACGGTTAACTCTCATGTGCATATCACTCAGTGCAAGAATACAGTCGGGAGTATGACCTCATTTATGACGTTCTAGGAAAAGCAAAGCTACACAGATGATAAGCAGATCATCTGCTGAAGGGGGCTGAAGCATTCCCTGAGATGCCTCAGGATGGACACCTGTCACTAGGCATTTGTCTACGCTCATCAATTTGTACAGCCCAAGGGATCAAAGAATCTATTCAAGTATAGTTATTTAGAGTGTAGGAGAGTCACAGGACAGAATACACAATGCAACAAAACCCAACCACGTTAGAAATGCACCGAAAAGATCCCTCACTGCAGGAGACAGGGCACAATCTTTTGGCTTTGGAAATGAATGAATCGATACACAAAAGGCAAATGGCCTGCACGTAAACACTGGGCTTCATTTTAGAGATCTTTCCAGAGTGCAGTAGCTAGCAGTTCTGAGACCGCTGTACACGTAATCTGAAGGGGAGAAAAGAGCTGACAGATGCAAACGGTGGGGGCCAGGCTCCCCGCTGCAGGAGTGGGAGTCACAGATAAGCAAAGAGCGAGAGGGCGAGGCTGGGCCCCTGACCACCGCCCCTTATGGCTCTGCGTTGTGTCAGCAGGACCACCACCACCTGCACGTGGGGGCTGTAGCCCCCCTGCCCGCTCCTGGCCTTTCCCCTTCCTCCCTGCGATGATTCCAGAGACATTGCCAGCCTGCACCCCTCTCCCAGGCCAGGCGCATCTGTCCATCCACGGCCTCCCCATCTCATCCTGGGGACTAACAGGCCCCACGCCCAGGAGGCAGCCCCAACTTCTCCAGCCGCTGAGCCCAGACACCTGGTGAAACCAAGCAGGAACCTATGGGGCCCTCCCAGGACAGACCCCGTCCCGCATCCTCTGCTGCAACTCCTCTCTGAAGTATGGAGATAATAGTATCTGAGGCACACTCAGGGAGTTGTTTTACCGCTGCTAAAAGCCCCACTGAGTGAAAGAAGTTAACTACTTGATGAGCATGAACACGTCACCCCCAGAGTGTCCAGTGCCTGAGGATTTGTGAGGTTAGCTGCCTCTTACCTCACCAACCACAGAACCGTGCACCAGCGAATCACACACTCTAAACCCCCTCCCTCATGTGGCCCGTAAAACTGCTTTCCTGAAGCCCTTCAGGGATTTCAGGGTTTAGAGCACGAGTTACCTGTTTCCACGTATTGGTGCCTTTACAATTAATGCTGCACTTTCCTTTACAGGCGACTGGCTTTACTGCACTCGGTGTGTGGACTTAGTTCAGTAACACAGAAGCCTCCCAGGTTCCCAGTTCCTTGTGCCCCAGGGACTGTCAGCTCCTTCTCCAGGGCATATGGCCGACCCCCACACTAATTTCTTCTACTCCCATGGCCCTGGCCCAAGCCTAATCCCTCCATCAGGCCCTACAAAGCTCCCTGCCCTCATAGTGTGTCTCACATCCCACACAACATGGTCTTTTTGAAGCCTCAACAAGACCCTGCCCCGCTCCTCCCTGTGATTCCCCTCACCTGATGAAGCCAGGCATGATCTGTTCCAGGTGACTTCAGGATCCTCATTCTTTCCAGACCCCACCTGTGTGGCCACTGTCTGTGCCTGTCTATATGGGCCTGTGGTAATCTCCTAAAATGAGGGTTATTTTATATACAGATAATGGGGTGAATGGTGGCCCCAAAAGATGTGCCCCCTCAGAACACGGGAACAGAGCCATATCTGGAAACGGGTCTTTGTAGATGTACTTAAGGACCTCAAGGTCAGGTCATCTAGGGTTAGGGTGACCTTCAGTCCAACTGACAGAGTCCTTATAAGAGATGAAAGAGGACACAGATGAGAAGCCTAGTGAAGATGGAGGCAGAGGTGGGAGGGAGGGGGCCAGAAGCCCCAGGACTCCTGGAGCCCCAAGCTGGAGAGGCAGGAAGGACCCTATGCTGGAGCCTCTGGAGGGACCTCAGCCCTGCGCCACCTTGATCTCAGGAGTCTGGTCCCCAGGACTCGGGGAGGATGAACTCCTGTTGCTTTAAATCTCCCAACATGTGGTCGTCTGTTAGAGAAGCCACAGAGAACTCACACAGGCCCTGCTCCGTAGGATCCTAGAAGTGTGGGTCTCACTAAAGAAGGATGGAGGCTGGATCACAGAACCCTTAGAGTCAGAACTGGGCCCTCAGAAATGCTAAAGCAGTGGCTGGACCCCAAAATGTTGAGGGGTCAAGTCTGAACCTTGTCCCTAGGGGTACTGGCTGCACATGCCTCCCCAGGTTCTTACACCTGTATGTGGCATAGTAAGTATCTAGTGTTGACTGAGGACATTTAATGTCACTGTTCACATTGCTCATTAATAACACAACAGTTACACAGGTGAAAACCCAATTAGGATGCTTGCTACACCAATGAGTAATTCTGAAGATGGTAGTGGGTGGAGACTTAAATGCAGACAGCAGCCCGTCCACTTTTCCACTCCTCCTCCACACTCCTGACACCCTCCTCCACACTTCCGACCCCCTCCTCTACCCTCCTAACCCCCCACCCCCACTTCCACAAGGAGGGTCCTCAGTGGGAGGCTGGGGGGTCACGCAGAGGCATCTTGAAGTAAACGCTGCCTGATCCCTAGGCTAGCTGCTCCTGAACATTCTCCACCTATCCCAGTTAAAATACTCGAATAAGTGTAAAGAAAATTAGAGACACCAAGGGAACATTTCATGCAAAGATGGGCTCAATAAAGGACAGAAATGGTATGGACCTTATGGAAGCAGAAGATATTAAGAAGAGGTGGCAAGAATACACAGAACTATACAAAAAAGATCTTAATGACCCAGATAACCATGATGATTTAATCACTCGCCTAGAACCAGCCTCGAGTGTGCTTCCTGGGCCTTAGGAAGCATCTCTATGAACAAAGCTAGTGAAGGTGATGGAATTCCAGCTGAGCTATTGGAAATCCTGAAAGATGATGCTGTTAAAGTGCTGCACTCAATATTCCAGGAAATTTGGAAAACTCAGCAGTGGCCACAGGACTGGAAAATGTCAGTTTTCATTCCAATCCCAAAAAAGGGCAATGCCAAAGGATGTTCAAACTACCACACAGCTGCACTGATTTTACATGCTAGCAAAATAATGCTCAAAATTCTCCAAGCGAAGCTTCAACAGTCCATGAACCAAGAACCTCCAGATGTTCAAGCTGGATTTAGAAAAGGCAGAGGTACCAGAGATCAAATTGCCAACATCCACTGGATTATAAAATAAAGCAAGAGAATTCCAGAAAAACATCTACTTCTGCTTCATTGACTATGCTAAAGCCTTTGACTGTGTGAATCACAACACACTGTGGAAAATTCTTAAGCAGATGGGAATATGAGACCATCTTATCTGCCTCCTGCAAAACTTTATCCCGCTCAAGAAGCAACAGTTAGAACCGGACATGGATCCCTGGACTGATCCCAAATCTGGAAAGAAGTACATCGAGACCGCATAGCACCACCCTGCTCGTCTAACTCACATGCAGAGCACGTTGTGAGAGGTGCCAGGCTGGAGGAAGCACAAGCTGGGACCAAGACTGCCGGGAGAAATGCCAGTAGACCGAAAGGCAGATGACACCACCCTTATGGCAGAAAGTGAAGAGGAGCTAAAAAGCCTCTAGAGGAAAGTGCAAAAGGAGAGTGAAAACAGTAGGCTTAAAAGTCAACATTCAAAAACTAAGAGCATGGCATCCAGTCCCATCACTTCATGGCAAATGGATGGGGAAACAATGGAAACAGTGAGAAACTTTATTTTCTTGGGCTCCAAAATCACTGCAGATGGTGACTGCAGCCATGAAATTAAAAGACGTTTGTTCCTTGGAAGAAAAGCTATGACCAACCTAGACAGTATATTAAAAAGCAGAGACGTTACTTTGCCAACAAAAGCCCATCTAGTCAAAGCTATGGTTTTTCTAGTGGTCATGTATGGATGTGAGAGTTGGGCCATAAAGAAAGCTGACTGCCAAAGAATTTATGCTTTTGAACTGTGGTGTTGGAGAAGACTCTTGAGAGTCCCTTGGACTGCAAGGAGATCCAACCAGTCATTCCTAAAGGAAATCAGTCCCAAATAGTCATTGGAAGGATTGATGCTGAAGCTGAAGCTCAAAATCTTTGGCCTCCTGATGTGAAGAGCTGACTCATTTGAAAAGACCCTGATGTTGGGAAAGATTGAAGGCAGAAGGAGAAGGGGATGACAGAGGATGATGGCAGCCCATTAGGCTCCCCCATCCCTGGGATTCTCCAGGCAAGAACACCGGAGTGGGCTGCCATTTCCGTCTCCAATGCGTGAAAGTGAAAAGTGAAAGTGAAGTCGTTTAGTCATGTCCGGCTCTGTGCAACCCCATGGACTGCAGCCCACCAGGCTTCTCCACCCATGGGATTTTCCAGGCAAGAGTACTGGAGTGGGTTGCCACTGCCTTCTTCGATAAAGGAGGTATACAAGTTATTAAATGTCTGCTTTTCTCCTGGTGATGTCTCAAACTCACTGCTTTTATACAGGAACTGGAGAACGAGGCTGGGCTCCTGAGGCCACTCCTTCTCATCTAAGTTGCTTCTATCCGTGTTGCAGTGAAAAGGAAAAGAGAGAAATGATTTTCTTTTCTTTCTTGAGAACAAAGAAGATAAAGAGAACAGTGAGCAGGCCGGCTCCCTCCTAGGTTTTCCTTTACTGCTCCTAATCTGTACTCGGTCACTAAGTCTGCTTTTCTGCTCCCTAACTCTGCTGGAGCTATATCCTGCACCTATTCTCCGCTAACCCCATACTACTCACACCCTGGTGCTTGCCTTTCCCATGGACCACCTCTTGTAGTTTTCCTTCTTTTTGCATTTCAGAAAGAATGCAGCAGTGCAATGAACCAGAGATGAACAGACCTAATTACCTGCTACCTGATACCAGCTCTGATTTTTGTGGAGGTGTATTGCTGTTGTTATTTTATAATTTTATTTATTTATTTATTGTCTATTTTTGGCTGCACTGGGTCTTTGCTGCTGTGTGGACTTTCCTTCAGTAGAGAAGAGTGTGGTTGCAGTGTGAGGGCTTGTCATTCAACTATTGAGCCTGTGCTTGAGAGCCTGGGAGCCACCACTGCTGAGCCCATGTGCTGCAACCACAGAAACTCGTGCACCTTGAGGCCTGTCCTCCACAACAAGAGAAGACACTGCAATGAGAAGCCCTCACATCACAAGGAAGAGTAGCCCCCACTCACTGAAACTAGAGAAAACCCAAGCACAGCAACAGAGACAGTTCAGCCAAAAATAGATAAACAAAATAAACAAGTAAAACCAACATTTTTAAAAATTAAGGTAAAATAGATAATCAACAAGGACATACTGTATAGCACAGGCAACTACACTCAACATTTTGTGATAATTTATAAGAGTAAAGATGGCAGAGTAGAAGGACATGTGGTCATCTTCTCCTGTAAGAACTCCAAAATTGCAACTCTCTGTGAAACAACCATCTACAGGATATTGTTGGATCACACCAAAAAAAGACACCCCACATCCGAGGGCAAAGGAGATGCCCCAATAAGATGGTAGGAGGGGCAAAATTGCATTTAGAATCAAACTCCATGCCTGCCAGAGACCCTAGGAGGGCTCAAACAAATCTTGTGTGCACCAGGACACAAGGGCCCCACAGAGACTGACCAGACCAGCCTTGGAGTGTTTCAGCATCTCCTGCGGAAGCAAGGGTCAGCAGTGGGCTGCCACGTGGACAGGGGCTCTGGCTGCAGCAGACCTGGGTCACGCAGCATGTAGCATAAGCCCTCTTGGAGGAAGTTGCCATTAGACCCATCACAGAGACGCCGAGCAGATGACCCACAAACTGCAGACCAATTATACCAAAGAAATTCTCACACTGTTAAGAAAGTTCTAGCACCCACAATAGATTTCCCAACCTGGGGATCTGACAAAGGGACTGAGAACCTCCAGGAAATTAGACGTTGGAGGCCAGTGGTATTTCACTACAAAACTTCCAGAGGACTTGGGAAACAGGCTCTTGGCTGTTGGCTCTTGGCTTTTGTGCACACACAAAACCTGTGTGCACCAGGAACCAGGGAAAAGGAGCAGTTTCCCCACGAGTGACTGAGTTAGACTTCCCTGTGAGAGTCCAGGAGTCTCTGGTGGAAGTGTGAGTCAACACTTTGGCCTCAGGCAAAACAACAGGGAGGGAACACAGCCTTCCCCATCAGTAGAAAATTAAAGATTACTGAGCATGGCCCTGCCCATCAGAACAAGACCCAGTATTCCCCATAGTCATTGTCTCCCATCAGGAAGCTTCCATAACTCTCTTATCCTTATTCATAAGAGGGCAGACAGAATGAAAACCAGAATCACAGAAAACTAACCAAACTGATCACATGGACTACAGCCTTATTGAACTCAATGAAACAATGAGCCATGCTGTGTAGGGCCTCCCAAGATGAACATCTCATGGTGGAGAGTTCTGACAACACATGGTCCACTGGAGATGGGACCACTTCAGTATTGGAAAACCACTACAGTATTCTTGCCTTGAGAACCCCATGAACAGTATGAAAAGGCAAAAAGATATGACACTGAGAGATGACCTTCCCAGGTCAGTCAGTGCCCAATTATGCTACTGGAAAAGAGTGGAGAAATAATTCCAGAAAGAATGAAGAGACGGAGCAAAAGTGAAAATAGTGCCCAGTTGTGGATGCGACTGGTGATGGAAATAAAGTCTGATGCAATAAAGAACAATATTGCATAGGAACCTGGAATGTTAGCTCCATGATCGCGGGATGTTGGATGTGGTCAAATAGGAGATGGCAAGAGTGAACACTGACATTTTAGGAATCAGTGAACTAAAATGGACTGGAGTGGGAGAATTTAATTCAGATGATCATTACATCTACTGCTATGGGCAAGAATCCCTTAGAAAATATGGAGTAGACCTCATAGTCAACAAGAGTCCAAAATGCAATATTTGGGTGCAGTCTCAAAAATGACAGAATGATCTCTCTTTGACTCCAAGGCAAACCTTCAATATCACAGTAATCCAAGTCTATGCCCCAACCACTAATCCCAAAGAAGCTGAAGTTCAATGGTTCTATGAGGACATACAACTTTCTAGAACTAACACCAAAAAAAAAAAAAAAAGATGTGCTTTTCATCATAGGAGACTGGAATACAAAAGCAGGAAGTCAATCAGACTATACTACAAAGCTACATTCATCAGGACAGTATTCTAACAGCACAAAGACAGAAATATAGATCAACAGAACAAAGTAGAAAGCACAGAGATGAATCCACGCACCTATGGACAACTTATCTTTGACAAAGGAGGCAAAAATATACAATGGAGAAAAGACAATCTCTTTAACAAGTGGTGCTGGGAAAACTGGTCAGTTCAGTTCAGTTCACTTGCTCAATCGTGTCCGACCCTTTGCGACCCCATGAATCGCAGCACGCCAGGACTCCCTGTTCATCACCATCCTCCTGCCTCCAATCTCTCCCAGCATCAGTCTTTTCCAATAAGTCAACTCTTCTCATGAGGTGGCCAAAGTACTGGAATTTCAGCTTTAGCATCATTTCTTCCAAAGAAATCCCAGGGCTGGTCTCCTTCAGAATGGACTGGTTGGATCTCCTTGCAGTCCAAGGGACTCTCAAGAGTCTTCTCCAACACCACAGTTCAAAAGCATCAATTCTTTGGCACTCAGCCTTCCTCACAGTCCAACTCTCACATCCATACATGACCACAGGAAAAACCATAGCCTTGACTAGACAGACCTTAGTCGGCAAAGTAATGTCTCTGCTTTTGAATATGTATCTAGGTTGGTCATAACTTTTCTTCCAAGGAGTAAGCGTCTTTTAATTTCATGGCTGCAGTCACCATCTGCAGTGATTTTGGAGCCCAAATAAATAAAGTCTGCCACCGTTTCCACTGTTTCCCCATCTATTTCCCATGAAGTGATGGGACCGGATGTCATGATCTTTGTTTTCTGAATGCTGAGCTTTAAGCCAACTTTTTCACTCTCCTTTTTCACTTTCATCAAGAAGCTTTTTAGCTCCTTTTCACTTTCTGCCATAAGGGTGGTGTCATCCACATATCTGAGGTTATTGATATTTCTCCTGGCAATCTTGATTCCAGCTTGTGTTTCTTCCAGTCCAGCACTTCTCATGATGTACTCTGCATAAAAGTTAAATAAGCAGGGTGACAATATACAGCCTTGAGATACTCCTTTTCCTATTTGGAACCAGTCTGTTGTCCCATGTCCAGTTCTAACTGTTGCTTCCTGACCTGCATACAGATTTCTCAAGAGGCAGGTCAGGTGGTCTGGTATTCCCATCTCTTTCAGAATTTTCCACAGTTTATTGTGATCCACACAGTCAAAGGCTTTGGCATAGTCAATAAAGCAGAAGTAGATGTTTTTCTGGAACTCTCTTGCTTTTTCCATGATCCAGCAGATGTTGGCAATCTGATCTCTGCTTCCTCTGCCTTTTCTAAAACCAGCTTGAACATCAGGGAGTTCACGATTCACGTATTGCTGAAGCCTGGGTTGGAGAATTTTGAGCATTACTTTACTAGCATGTGAGATGAGTGCAACTGTGCAGTAGTTTGAGCA
>SJYG01001351.1:45973-112240 GCA_006410535.1 Litocranius walleri
TGATTATCTGGGTCATGAAGATCTTTTTTGTACAGTTCTTTTGTGTATTCTTGCCACCTCTTCTTAATATCTTTTGCTTCTGTTAAGTCCAGACCATTTCTGTCCTTTATCAAGCCCATCTTTGCATGAAATGTTCCCTTGGTATCTCTAATTTTCTTGAAGAGATCTCTAGTCTTTCCCATTCTGTTGTTTTCCTCTATTTCTTTGCATTGATCGCTGAAGAAGGCTTTCTTATCTCTTCTTGCTATTCTTTGGAACTCTGCATTCAGATGCTTATATCTTTCCTTTTCTCCTTTGCTTTTCACCTCTCTTCTTTTCACAGCTATTTGTAAGGCCTCCCCAGACAGCCATTTTGCTTTTTTGCATTTCTTTTCCATGGGGATGGTCTTGATCCCTGTCTCCTGTACAGTGTCACGAACCTCATTCCATAGTTCATCAGGCACTCTGTCAGATCTAGGTCCTTAAATCTATTTCTCACTTCCACTGTATAATCATAAGGAATTTGATTTAGGTCAGAAAACTGGCCAACTACCTGTAAAAGGATGAAACTAGAACACTTTCTAAGACCATACACAAAAGTAAACTCAAAAATGGATTAAAGATCTAAATTTAAGACCAGAAATTATAAAACTCCTAGAGGAAAACAGGCAGAACACTCTCTGACATAAATCACAGTGAGATCCTCTATGACCCACCTCCCAGAGTAATGGAAATAAAAGTAAAAATAAACAAACAGGACCTAATCAAACTTAAAAGCTTTTGCATAATGAAGGAAACTATAAGCAAGGTGAAAAGACATAATGGGAGAAAATAATAGAAAATGAAACAACTGACAAAGAATCAATCTCCAAAATATACAAGCAGCTCATGCAGTTCAATACCAGAAAAATAAATGATCCAATCAAAAAAATGGGCCAAAGAACTAAAGAGACATTTTTCTAAAGAAAACATACATATAGCTAAGAAACACATGAAAAGATGCTCAACATGACTCATTATCAGAGAAATGCAAGTCAAAACCACCATGACGTACCATCTCATGCCAGTCAGAATGGCTGCCATCTAAAAGTCTACAAACAATAAATGCTGGAGATGGTATGGAGTAAAAGGAACCCTCTTACACTGTTGGTGGGAATGTAAACTAGTACAGCCACTATGGAGAACAGTGTGGAAATTCCTTAAAAAACTGGAAATAGAACTGCCATATGACCCAGCAATCCCACTGCTGGGCATACAAACCAAGGAAACCAGAATTGAGAGAGACACCCATACCCCAATGTTCACTGCAGCACTGTTTACAATAGCAAGGACATGGAAGCAACCTAGATGTCCATAGGCAGATGAGTGGATAAGAAAAGCTATAATACATATACACAATAAAATATTACTCAGCTATGAAAAAGAACACATTTGAGTCAGTTCCAATGATGTGGACGAAACTGGAGCCTGTCATTCAGAGTGAAGTAAGTCAGAAAGAAAAACACCAATACACATTAACACATAGATATGGAATTTAGAAACACAGTAACGATGACCCTACCAGTTCAGTTCAGTCACTCAGTCGTGACCAACTCTTTGCAATCCCATGAAGCACAGCATGCCAGGCCTCCTTGTCCATCACCAACTCCCAGAGTTCACTCAGACTCATGTCCCTCGAGTCAGTGATACCATCTAGCCATCTCATCCTCGGTCGTCCCCTTCTCCTCCTGCCCCCAATCCCTCCCAGCATCAGAGTCTTTTCCAATGAGTCAACTCTTCGCATGACGTGGCCAAAGTACTGGAGTTTCAGCTTCAGCATCATTCCTTCCAAAGAAATCCCAGGGCTGATCTCCTTCAGAATGGACTGGTTGGATCTCCTTGCAGTCCAAGGGACTCTCAAGAGTCTTCTCCAACACCACAGTTCAAAAGCATCAACTCTTCGGCGTTCAGCCTTCTTCACAGTCCAACTCTCACATCCATACATGACTACTGGAAAAACCATAGCCTTGACTAGATGGACCTTAGTCGGCAAAGTAATGTCTCTGCTTTTGAATATGCTATCTAGGTTGGTCATAACTTTTCTTCCAAGGAGTAAGTGTCTTAATTTCATGGCTGCAGTCACCATCTGCAGTGATAACGATGACCCTATAGACAAGAGCAAAAGAGACACAGATATAAAGAACAGACTTTTGGACTCTGTGGGAGAAGACGAGGGTGGGATGATATGACAGAATAGCATTGAAACATGTATATTACCATATGTGAAATATATGAGCAGTCCAAGTTAGATGTCTGAAACAGGGCACTCAAAGCTGGTGTACTGGGACAACCCAGAGGGATGGGATGGGGAGGGAAGTGGGAGGGGGCTTTGGGACAGGGGGACACATGTACACCCATGGCTGACTCATGTCAAAGTAAGGCAAAAACCACCACAATATTGTAAAGTAATAAGCCTCCAGTTAAAATAAATTATTTTTTTTAAGTAGGTCAAGAGACACCTGGAGTAACTGGCAAGTTTAGCCTTGGAGTATAAAATGAAGCAGGGCAAAGGTTAACAGAGTTTTGCAAAGAAAATGCACTGGTCATAGCAAACACGATCTTCCAACAACCCAAAAGAAAACTCTACAAGTGGATATCACAAGAAGGTCAATACCAAAATGAGATGATTACGTTCTTTGTAGCCAAAGATGGAGAAGCTGTATGCAGTCAGCAGAAACAAGACCAGGAGCTGATTGTGGCTCATATCATGACGTCCTTATTGCAAAATTCAGACTTCAATTGAAGAAAGTATGTCATACTTGCCATTCAGGTATGACATAAATCAAATCCCTTATGATTATACAGTAGAAGTGACAAATAGATTCAAAGGATTAGATCTGATAAACAAAGTGCCTGAAGAACTATGGATGGAGGTTCCTAACATTGTACAGGAGGCCATGATCAAAACCATCCACCAAAATGAAATGCAGAAAGGCAAAAGGGTTGTCTGAGGAGGCCTTACAAATAGCTGAAAAAAGAAGAGAAGCTAAAGGCAAAGGAGAAAAGGAAAAAGATATACCCATCTGAATGCAAGGTTCCAAAGAATAGCAAGGAGATATAAGAAAAAACTCTTAAGTGAACAATGTGGAAAAAAAAAATAGAGGGAAACAATAGAATGAGAAACAATAGAGATCTCTTTAAGATAATTAGAGATGCCAATGGAATATTTCATGCAAAGATGGGCAGAGTAAAGCTCAGAAAAGGTATGGACCATTTCTGAAGTAATAGATATTAAGAAGAGGTGGCAAGAATACACACAACTATATAAAAGAGATCTTAATGACCCAGATAACCACGATAGTGTTTTCAGTCACCTAGAGCCAGACATCCTGGAATGTGATGTCAAATGGACCTTAGGAAGCATCACACTACGAACAAAGCAAGTGGAGGTGATGGAATTCCAACTGAGCTATTTCAAATCCTAAAAGATGATGCTCTTAAAATGCTGCACTCAATATGCCAGCAAATTTGGAAAACTCAGCAGTGACTACAGGACTGGAAAAAGTCAGTTTTCATTCCAATCCCAAAGAAAAGCACTGCCAAAGAATGGTCAAACTATTGCACAATTGTGCTCATCTCACATGCTAGCAAAGTAATGCTCAAAATTCTCCAAGTGAGGTTTCAATGTACGTGAACCAAGAACTTCCAGATGTTCAAGCTGGATTTACAAAAGGCAGAGGAACCAGAGATCAAATTGCCAACATCGACTGGGTCATAGAACAAGCAAGAGAGTCCAGAAAACATCTACTTCTGCTTTAATGACAACACCAAAGCCTTTGACTGGGTAGATCACAACAAACTGTTGGAAAATTGCCAAAAGATGGGAATACCAGACCACCTAACCTGCCTCCTGAGAAATCCGTATGAAGGCCAAGAAGCAATAGTTAAAACTAAACATGGAACAACAGACTGGTTCTAAATTGAGGAAGGAGTACATCAAGGCTGTATATTGTCACCATGTTTACATAACTTATATGCAGAGTACATCATGGGAAATGCTAGGCTGAATGAAGCACAAGCTGGAATCAAGATTGCCAGGAGAAATATCAATAACCTCAGATATGCAGATGGCACCACCCTTATGGCAGAAAGTGAAGCAGAACTAAGAGACTCTTGATGAAAGTGAAAGAGAGTTAAAAGGCTGACTTAAAGCTCAACATTTAGAAAACAATCATGGCATTTGGTTCCACCACTTCATGGATGGGGAAACAATGGAAACAGTGTCAGACTTTATTTTCTTGGGCTCCAAAATCACTGCAGATGGTGACTGCCGCCATGAAATTCAAAGATGCTTGCTCCTTGGAAGGAAAGTTATGACCAACCTAGACAACATATTTAAAAAGCAGAGACATTACTTTGCCAACAAAGGTCCATCTAGTCAAAGCTATGATTTTTCCAGTAGTAATGTATGGTTGTGAGAGTTGGGCCATGAAGAAAGCTGAGTGCCAAAGAACTGATGCTTCTGAACTGTGGTGTTGGAGAAGACTCTTGTGAGTCCCTTGGACTGCAAAGAGATCCAATCAGTCAGTCCTCGAGGAAATCAGTCCTGAATATTCATTGGAAGGACTGATGCTGAAGCTGAAGCTCCAATACTTTGGCCACCTGATGTGAAGAACTGACTCATTTGAAAAAGCTCTGATACTGGGAAAGACTGAAGGTGGGAGGAGAAGGGGATGACAGAGGATGAGATGGTTGATGGCATCACAGATCCAATGGACACGAGTTGAGCAAGCTCTGGGAGTTAGTGATGGACAGAGAAGGCTGGCATATTGCAGTCCATGGGATCAGAGTCAGACACGACTGAGCGACTGAACTGAACTGACAAGCGGAAAGAATATGAAGAATAGATATCTATATCAAGAACAGGTCTCTATATCTATACCAGACCAGCTGGAATGTAAGGGATGCTGATGGTGACTGGTTCTGACTCTAAAGACTTCAATCAAAGGAAGCTTGGAGTCTGCCACAGCCCAAGACCCTTAATGAACATGCCTGTAAAGTTAATCTGTTAGTCACTCACTCATGTCTGACTCTTTGCAACACAATGGACCACCAGGCTCCTCTGTCCATGGGATTCTCCAGGCAAGAATACTGGAGTGGGCTTCCATGCCCTCCTCTGGGGATCTTCCCCACTTAGGGATTGAATCCAGGTCTTCAGCTGTGGGCAAATTGTTTACCATCTGAGCCTCCATGACAGCCTGAACATGTCTGCACCCATAGATTAAAGCTTCCCCAACTTTGTGGTTTAGAGAGCTACTGCTCTGGAAAGCTCCATGGTGTTCTCCATAGTTCTGCAAGTAATACACTTTTTCTTCCCATGAGCTTTGGCTGGGTTGTATCTTCTGGCTCAACACCCACCAAGAGGTAAACTCACTTTCCTGGTAACATTTCTCCACCCAGACTCCCAATCACCACTTGATACTAATTCTACAGTCAGCGGTCTTGCTTCCAATACATGGAAATCACGTTATTTTTCTGTAAACACATCTAGCTAAGGGCCAGAAACAGTGTCCCTGTTTTCTCTTGTGAAGCCAGTAGGTGTCAAGTAAACTCAGCTCTGTGGATCCTTTGTCCTCCAGTTCGATGCCTCACTTTACAGAAAATACTTGCAAGGCTTTGAGGTTTTATTTATGCCTCATTTCTGAAGGCTTTTAATACCTACATTAAATATACAGATGACTCATCAGTGCCACTGCTACTTTGAGGTTTAAAATCCTCCAAGTTTTTTCTAACATATTTATTCCATGCCTTGCACTTAACTTTTTGACCATATGTTGTTTATCCTGTGTCTCCTCAGAATTTAATGACACCGTTTTCCCCTGAATAATGCAGTGCTCATCACACAGAGTTCTTGCCAAAATTGGATTTGACAAGGTAAGGGAAAGTTCAGGAGCACGACTACAGTCTGTGGAGCCGAGATTCCAGTTGAGGGCACTGGAAGGAAACATCAAGTCTGAGGACAACCTGCCCACTTGAGGATCCAGGCCTAAGAGGCCATGCCTGAAAACAAGCAAAGAAAACGGCCAAGATGCACCTGCGTGCTGGAGGCTTCCTGACAGACACGCCCCCAGAGCAGCCAATCCCCGAGCAGTGGGGCGGGGCCTCCATCGCGCTCCGCACCCTCCCGGCGCCTATTGGCCAGACTGCCTCGGTCGCAACGCCGATTGGTCGCTCGTGCCTGACAGGGTACAGGCTGGGTGCTCGCCTTTCACTTCACCTCAGCGCAAAAGGACTGGACGTCGCCGTGGTGCTAGCGGGCCCCAGGCTGGGCTGGGCAGCGCGGCAGGACAGCCGGGAGACTGATGGGAACGCACCCTGCGCAACCCTCATAAACCCTTAGCCTGACGGCTTCAAATTCCAGGGTAGGAGGCCCCAAATCCTGTCAGCCTTGAGGAACCTGAGTCCTAATCTGAAGGAAGCTTGCGTCTCGTCAGCTTCAGGGACCTCAAGTCCCTTCACCTGCAGAAACACCGAATCCCCTAGTGCTAAGACCCTCAAATACCTAGAGTAACCCCAGTTCACCTCAGCCTGAGGCACCCTAAAAATAGCACCTGCAGAGAGACCAAATTTCCTTAGCCTCAGAGACCCTGAATACCTCAGCCTGGGAACTCTTAAAACTCTTCATCCTCAAGACCCCAACCTAAAGTGCCTTAATAAGAAACCCCCAATTTCCTCAGCCTCAAATATCCCAAGTTCTCTCACCCTGCGCATTCTACATCAGCCAAAAGATCCCCAGTCCCCTTTGTCTGAAGACCCCAGTTCCTTCAGCCCAGATCTCCTCAAGCCAAGTGACCTGTCCTTTAGACTTAGAACCACGTTATGCCCAGATTTTTCTGAATACCCAGGCAGAGATCTTCAAAACCCTTCTTGGAGAAATATTCCCTCTCCTGCACTGGAACAGAGTCCTGATTTCAGCCTGACCCCAGTCCAGCAGTTAGGGGCTTCCAGGTCTACTCAGGAATCCCTCCGTTACCCACAGACATGTCCCTCCCAGTGCCTTTCCTCGTAGGGGCTGAATTGTAGGGAAACCAAAGAAACCAAATCTAGTTCACATTAGGCTTGTCTGTCATAGCTAGTCAGGATCTGTCCATCCCACCAATACCCTCACCCTGACTTTCCCCTCACCTTCCTTCCTTGGGCACTCCACCCAAGGAAGACAGACCAGGCTCTGGACAGTGGTCTGGGCTATCTCAGCCCCTTCTTCTTCCACAGGCATCTTGGCCTTGAACGCTCCAATGGCCACAAGGCTGAACAGGTCTCCAGAGGAGAGCACTGAGGGAGATGCTGGGAGAACACAGTGGAAGCCCACGGTGAGAGGCAGAGGCGGCAAAGCTGGGCTCTAAGCCAGCTCTATAGGAAGGACATGCATTGGTCCCCAAAGGACCACAGACTGCTTGCCTGGTTAGCTGAGTGAACTCCTCTGTGACTGTACACAGGAAGCGAATGCCTGGTCCTGTCTGAGATGGTGGAGTGGAGTGGGACAAAACAGGACACTAGCATCGTCAACTGCTTTGAGTCCAGGGAGAGTTAGGAAAATGCTCAGTGTTTGTTCAGTTCAGCAGGACACAGTCGAGAAGGAAAGTCTTCATCCCTGTCTCACAGAGACCATCCAGTAGCTTCAGGCTACTTCCTGCACAAAAGGTAGAGAAGACCCAGCTCTAAGGTCTGACTTATATTAGTAAATCACTGATGAAATCTATTATTTTCCTTAGGCAAAAGATGCTTTCAAAGACATCTCTGTATACTTCTCCAAGGAAGAATGGGAAGAGATGGGAGCATGGGAAAAAAATCGATATAGGAATGTGAAAAGGAACTACGAAGCCCTGATTGCTATAGGTAACAGGAAGTGCTGGGTGCCTGTGAGCCTGGGAAACATGAAACAGGTCTTCACCCTCAGTGTTCACTTAGCCCTCTCGTAGGTGGCTTCATTTGCTTACAGTTCCCTTTTGTGTGGAGACTAACCTGGAGGGAATGTTTATTGTTTTGTGCCAAAGGGAGGTTGACCCTGCAGTGCAGAGCTCACCTCTTGCCTTGTTTAGATTCTCCCAGCCCACCCTACTGACACTTTCCATTGCTTCTGTGCTTTGTTCCTCCTTCTGAGAACAAATATTTTGCTTTTTACCAGGTTTCAGAGCCACTCGACCAGCTTTCATGCATCACCGCAGGCAGGTCATCAAGCTCCAAGTAGATGACACTGAGGATTCTGATGAAGAATGGACACCAAGGCAGCAAGGTGAGGGGCCAGCAGGATTTAGAGGTGGCTTCCTGAAACCAGTCTGGGCTTAGGTCTCAACTATATCTCAGCCATTAGCAAAGAAAACATCATTTTCAGCATTCCAAAGTGGTTGTGGCTGAATATTGACATAAGCCTGAATGAAGATGACTGTATAGGTTTTCCCGTGTAATTCTCAAAAGTTTTATGTTTAAAATTTATCATTCTTTTTAAAAAGAATTATTTTTGCTAAACATTCTTAATGAAAGGCAGTTAAAGAAACCTTAGAAATAAATTCACCAAAGAGATTTAATACTAATCTCATAATTGGTTGTTGGATTAAATCTCTTAGAAGAGGAAATGATTAACATATTATGTCAAGATACATTATTTATGTAGGTATATAAAACAACACATGATCTTCTTACCCGAAGGTGAAATCAATTATTTGTCTTAATTCTGGGAAAGGGTTTGAGAGAACTATTTATTCTCCCTGATCTTTCCCACATTTCACTGACCAGAGACAGCACCAGGTAAATAAAATGAAGTACACTCATTACAAAATAGAAGTGAGCAGCTCACTTCCTCTTCTGCTGCTCAGATAGTTTAGAAGAGTTGATCTTCCTAGACTGGAGCAAACAATTTAGATAGCCCTATGATTCTCCATCTATGGATTTCTGTTCTCTGAGATTTTTAAATTATTTACTTAGTTTGGCTGCACGGGGTCTTCGTGGCTGTGCGTGGGCTCCCTCTGGCTGCAGTGAGTGGCTTCTCTGCAGAGCACATGCAGGCTCAGTCGTCTGTGACACACAGGCTTAGTGGCCCCCAGAAAGTGGGATCTTCCTGGAACAGCGATGGAACCTGTGTCCTCTGCATCAGCAGGCAGATTCTCACCCACTGTGCCACCAGGGAAGTCCCTCTGCTCCCTTAGGTTACTAAAACTAGTGAAAGGGACATGAAAATCAAACATTTGGTTGTCTGCAAAGGCTTTGACATGAAGAGAGACTCTTCACAGGGAGCACGTCCGCCGCGGCCCACCACGCCTCTGCACATCGTTCTTCCCCTCACAGTGTCTGAGTCTATGGTGCTTGCTTGCTGACTATGCACACATCACTGTTAGTGGCCATAGTGTTCATTGCTCCATCGTGTCTGACTCTGCGGCCCACGGACTGTAGCCACCAGGCTCCTCTGTCCATGGGATTCTCCAGGCAAGAGTACTGGAGAGTTGCCATTTCCTGATACACGTGATCTTCCCAACCCAGGGATCGAACCTGCATCTGTTGCATCTCCTGCATTGCAGGCGGATTCTTTACCGCTGAGCCACCAGGGATATATATACACATTGCTGTACAACAAATCTGTAGAACTTTTCCATCTTGCGCGATTGAAGCCCTAACCCACTGAGGAACGATTCTCCAGTCCTTCCTCCTCATAGGCCTTGGCAACCACAATTATATTCTCTGTTTCCATGGGTTTGATTAATTTAGATACCTCATAGAAGTGGAATCAGGCAATATTTGTCTCTTTTGGAGTGGTTCATTTCACTCAGCATATCATCAAGGCCCATTCCTGATGTAGCATATGACAGAATTCTTTTTTAAGGCTTAAAAACATTCCAGTGTGTGCCTGTGTACAAAACAGATATAAGATAGATCTTATATATAATCTTTATCTGTTTATCCACCAATGAACATTTAGATTGCTTCCACATCTCGCCAACTGGGAATAATGCTGCAATGACCATAGATGTGCACACTATTTATTCAAGATCTTCCTTTCAATTTTTTATGGAAATAGACTCTTGAGTTGGATTGCTAGATCATACAGCAGTTCTAATTTTCTGAAGAAACTCCATACTGTTTTCTATGAAGGTTGCGACATTTTACATTTCCAACAATAGTGTATAAGGGTTCCAATTTCTCCGTATCCTTACCAAACTTGCTATTGTCTTCTTATTCATATTGCCCAGCACAGAAGGTTTCAATTTGTATTTCCTTATTGATTAGTAATGTTGAGCATCTTTCCATATGTTTGTTGGCCATTTGTGTATCTTTGGAGAAATGTCTATTGAATTCCTTCTCCCACTGTGTTAGTCAGCTCAGACTGCCATAACAAAACAGATGCATGCCTTAAACCACAGAAATTTGTTTTCTTACAATGCTGAATCATGGAAGTTTGATATCAGGGTGCCATCGTGGTCAATCAGGTTCTCTTCCTGGCTTAAATGTAGGCTTCATATTGGTGTATGCTTATTAACCCCTTATCAGATACATATTTTACAAATATTTTCTACAGTCCTATAGGTGGCCTTTTCACTCTGTTCACTGTGTCCTTTGCTGCACAGAGATTTTAAAATCAATGTAATCTCATTTGTGTATTTTTACTTTATTACTAATACTTGTGCACTTGGTACCATATGTAAGAAATCATTGCTGATTCAGTGTCATGAAGCTTCACCCTTGTTTTCCTCTAAGAGTCTTGTCAAGTCTTGCATTTAGGTCTTGAATCCATTATGAGTTGATTTTTTCTTCGTGATGTAAGATCTTCGTTATTTTGCAAATGGATATTTTGTTTCCCCAGCACTATTCATTATAGGGATTAAACTTTTCCCATTGTCTTGACACCCTTGATGAAGATCATTAGACCATGTATCCAAGAATGTATTTCTGTTTATTTCTGGTTGTCTATTCTGTTCCATTGATTGACATGTCTGTCTTTATGCCAACGGGCTTCCTCAGTGGCTCAGCAAGTGAAGAATCTGCCTTCAGTGCAGGAGACACAGGAGATGCAGGTTCAATCCATGGGTTAAGTTCAATCCTGGAGAAGAAAATGGCAACCCCGTCCAGTATTCTTGCCTGAGAAATCCCCTGGACAGAGGAGCCTGGTGGGCTACAGTCCAAAAGGTCACAAAGAGTCAGCACGACTGAGCAACTAAGCACTCACTTTATGCCAAAACTATACTCTTTTGGTTCTGGTACTTTTGTAATATGTTCTGAAATCAGAGGCCTCCAGCTTTGCTGTTCTTTCTAAGATTATTTTGCCTATTTGGGGTCCTCTGAGATTCAGTATTAAGTGTAGGATGGATTTTCTATATCAGAAAAAAATTCCATTGGGAGTTTAATAGGAATTACATTGAATCTTTAAATTGCTTTGGGTAGTACGAACAGCTTAATAATATTAAGTCTCCAAATCCATAAACATGAGACACCTTTCTATTTACCTGTGTCAGATTCCTTTCAGCAATACTGTGTAGTTTTCAATGTATAAGTCTTTCATCTCTTTAGGTTTACTCCCAATTATTTCGCTCTTTTTGATGCTATTACTCCCAATTATTTCATTGTTTTTGATGCTTTTACTCCCAGTTATCTCGTTCTTTCTGATGCTTTTACTCCCAATTATTTCGTTCTTTTCAATGCTTTTACTCCCAATTATTTCATTCTTTTTGATGCTTTTACTCCCAATTATTTCGTACTTTTTGATGCTTTTACTCCCAATTATTTCATACTTTTTGACGCTTTTACTCCCAATTATTTTGTTCTTTTTGATGCTTTTACAAATAGCATTATTGGGACTTCTCTGGTGGTCCAGAGGCTAAGCCTCCACACTCCCAATGCAGACAACTTGGGTTCAGTCCCTGGTCCGGGAACTAGATCCCACATGCTGCAACAAAGACCTGGCACAAATAAATAAATAAAAATAAATATTTTTTAACTTAAATTTAGATCTTGACTATAGTTTTTTTTTAATGAAAAATAAATAGGATTGTTTTCTTATTTTCCTTTTTGGAATGGTCATCATTCATGCATGGAAAGATATTTGAATGTTGATTTTGTACCATGCAACTTTCTGTGGAGGTTTTTTTGTGTGTAATTTTAAAGATTTTTCTGTACATAAAACCATGTCCTCTGTGAACAGACATAATTTTACTTCTTTCTTTCCAAATAGAAGCCTTATGTTTCCTTTTCTAACCTAATGCCCTGGCTATGACTTCTAACATTATGGTTAGAAGAATAGAAATAGAAATGAATAGAATAGAAATGTTGAAAATGGGCATCCTTGCCTTTTTTTCCTAGATCTTAGAGAAGTTTTCAGCTTTTCACCGATGACTATGATGTCAGAGGTAGACTTTTCATATATGGCCTTTATTATATTGCAGTAACTTCCTTCTATTTCTACTTTTTTGAGTATTTTTGCCATGAAAGGCTAGTAAATTTATTAGATACTTTATGGACATCAGATGAGGCACAGATGAAGTTTCCTTTTTTTTTTTTTAATTTTAAGAAAATTATGTAATGCTCCCAGTGGAAGCATAGGAGTTGATGATACAGAAATCATTTTCCATTCCTCCTTTGGTAATCCTTGTCCTTGTCACTCTCTGGCTCAGAATTATGTGTCCTTAATTGGAATGCCCAGAGTTTGGAAACATTTACCAACCAAAACACTGATTCCCATCATTTTTTAGGTAAACCTTCTTCGATGGCCTTCAGAGTGGAGCACAATAAACACCAGAAGGTGAGTATTTCCCAAATCCTGTTGCCAAAATATCCTCCTCATGGATCCAGTCACAGGTGAGAATAGGAGAAAACACAGAGATCCTGGAGACTGCTGCCTTCCTGTCCTGATTCTTTAGCACAATGTCTGATATCATCACCATCTTTATACTTAGTAAGAACAGCAACAATAGTAGGCTGTTCTGTTGTTACATTATTTTCACAATATCTCAGACTTTAAGCATTTTATGTGAATAAACTTACTTAAACCTTAAAACAATCCTACCGTACCTATAAATAGGTATATAGCTATCACCATTGTAGATCACAAAACAGAGGTAAAAAAATGATTAATTATATGCCTGAGATCACAGTATCACTGGTAGTGCAATCTAATCCAAAGCACTTTTTCTAAACTCCTTATAAAATGATTAAAACTTCCATAGTTCTATGAAGTTTATTCATACATCTTTATATCATTCATCTGAGAGATGTTTTCAACCTCATTTCTTTTGTGCTGTGCTAGGGAGGGATATGCTAAGATATCTGACTAAGGGAAGCTTAAGGACATGCTGGGCAGTTTGTAGAGTGGACAGTCCAGGATGATGAAGGTGACAGGATCCCTACTTCAGAGCCTCCCAGTCCAATAAGAGGAAGCAACTCACAACCCTGACAAGCCTCAGGTTTATGACTGAAAAGCAACAAATGAGAAAATAACTGAAGGACTTCACATAGGTTACCCACGTTTGAGTAGAAACTCATCTGGGCATCATTTCAAATGCTCATTCTTGCAGGAGGAAGTAACAAGTCCTTCCCTTGAGCTCTGATTAGGCAACTCTCATGTTTGGAATCATTTGTTTAGCCTGCCCTGCGTTGTGAGCTTTGAGAGCCTAGCCCATACCCATTTATTCTCAGAAGTCCAGGCCCAGCTTAAAGCCCCTGAGGGCCCCCTGAATGTTTTGTGAATGAGTGACTCCACATTTAAACATTCATTTAGGAGTAAGAAGGTCAAAGAATGCTGAAGACAGTATCTGTGAGCTAGACTTCAAATACAGAGACAGTTGAAGGGATAAATTGATGGCGGGGATATACACTCACATTCATACTGTATTAAATAGCTCACACAATGATTTGTTGAAATGTTATTAAATTTCATGTCCACTGTAACACTAAGAATTAGCATGTATACCAATTTATGGATCAGGAAACTGAGGAGAACCAGCTAGTCATACAGCCTTGTTCAAGCAGAACTGATGAGGTCAGCTACTTTAATTCCAGACATTGTCTCTAAGGGGACATGGCAACCCGCAACTCTCAGCTCATCTTCTTTATTGTCTAAATGTGTTTCTCTGATCATCTTTTCTCTTCTCGATCTCACTGCTTTGTCACCTTATCTTCCAGATATGTTTTGTCCCCTCTGTAATTTTCCATACTTCCTCGTCCATCAAAGGGCCACTAATTAATAGAAAACCCCTCAGATTTCTCTATGAGCCCTTACCCTCTTCTTTCCCTGACCTCCAGCTATTATTCTTGCCTTGCTTTCACTTTTATGCAGAAAGTTGAAGGGAAAGAACCTTAAGATATGAATTCCAGTTATTATTCACTACCCACTTGGGTCCTTATTTTACATGCCAGTGTTCAGATGCCTCCTCCACCAGGTATTTCCAAGAATTCCCGAAGCATTAGCTAAAGTCATGTGTGTGAAAACACTTCATAAAGCCCTAAAGAGCTAAAGAAGCGCATGTCGTCTTTTACTCATGTGGAAGGCAATGTCCAAGGCACCACTAAGTAAGAAGTCTAGTTTGAAGGAATTGCCGGGAGCAGCAAAACTGCTGAAGACAAGTGGCTCCAAGCAGGCTCAGAAACCAGCGCCCCCTCCCGGAAAAGCAAGGATCCCTGGACAGCACCCCAGACAAAATGTTGGTAAGAGAAAATTTGGAGAGTTCCTCTAATTAGTTCCTCTAATCCCTGTAGAAAAGCTAGTAAGTATGAACTAGGTGTGTGGCGTGAATTTTGGGTGGGCTTGGATTTAAGCTGGACTGATCTGAGACATGAAGTTAGCAATGGGGCCTTGGGAAAATCATACATTTTCTGAGGTCTTGATTGCTCATCTGTAAAGTGAAGATAAGGATACATAACTCATACAGTGTTTGAAAGCTTTACATTAAATGCAAAAGTGCTGACACTGCTTTGAGCTAAAAGTAGTTCAGTAAATCCAGCTGTGATGATACGGACCATGACTTGTTAGTGTTTATGCCCAGACCTCTGCTCAATGCCTCACATGTCATGTGCCCTCAACGTATGTTTTCTGAGTACATGTGTCAGTGAACTGTTTCCTAAGTAAGAAGGTGGGAAGTTAACCCTACTAACGGGAAGTGCAGGAAGCTAACAATGAACTGGGCATCTGTGATCAGTGAGGAGCCTGTCTCCTGAACCAGGAGTTAAAGGGAGAAGAAACAAGTATAGAAAAGGGACTTGCTGGCGGTTAAGTGGCTAAGACTCCCGCTTCCACTGCAGAGGGTTCAGGCTCCATTCCTGATCGGGGAACTAAGATGCACAAATATGTGACATTAAAATGTAAAATTACAAAAGTAAAAGTTTAAAAAATACATGTAAACAAGTTTTAACAAAGTGTATAAATGAACAGGTAGGAGATCTCACACTTTCCGATAAAACAGGGACTAACTCTCCAAACCCCACCAGCCTTGCTTAGCTTCTGTTCTCCATCTTAGAACGCAAAAGAAAGGCGACTGGAGTGAAGAGGTACAGTCTACGAGAAAGAAAGGGCCATGTGTACCAAGAGGTCAGAGAGCCCCAGGATGACGACTACCTCTGTGAGTGCCCCCGCTGGCCCAGTCACGGAGAAGGGGCTATGAGGCCTTGGTCCAATAACCTCACTTCACCATTTGGTCCCCCAGTCATCCCCTTCCTCTGTGACTTGGGGTGCAGGATCGAAGCCACATGCCATGAGTGCCCCAGTTCTTTTTGAAGGTCTTTACAACCAACAACATCACTTTACCTCCCCTCATCCCTGTTGCTCTCACCTCCAGATTGTGAGGAGTGTCAGAACTTCTTCATCGACAGCTGTGCTGCCCATGGGCCCCCAACCTTTGTAAAGGACTGTGCAGTGGAAAAGGGGCATGCCAACCGCTCAGCCCTCACTCTGCCCCCTGGGTTAAGTATCAGACTGTCGGGCATCCCTGAGGCTGGGCTTGGAGTGTGGAATGAGGCGTCCGATCTGCCACGGGGCCTGCACTTTGGCCCCTATGAGGGCCAGATCACAGACGATGAAGAGGCCGCCAGCAGTGGATACTCCTGGCTGGTGAGGAACACCCCTGTTTCCCTGTTCTCTGGCCTCGAGTTGCTTGTGTGTGGTGGGGGGTACTTCATGTCTACATGCAAGGATGCAGATGGTAATGACACAGTCGGCAATGACACGGGCAGTCCTGTGTGCACTTGGCATGAACACGGGACTTCCATCTAAAGCTCAGAGCAGAGGTGGGACCACAGTGTACATACACACAGGACCTCTCTCTAAAGCTCAGAGCAGAGGTGGGAGACACTGGTCCAGGCACACAGGACCTCTCTCTAAAGGCCAGAGGCGAGGTGGGAGACAGTGGCACAGACATGCAGAGGTGACTCCTCCCTGTGGAGCCCCTGCCGTCAATGAACCAAGAGACTCTGACGTGGAATGATGATTAAGCAGCTTACCATTTGGTTGGACTGGTGGTTGGATCCGTGCAGGCTGAAGAGCACCAATGCCTGCAGAGGGAAATGGTTCTTCTATTACTTCCTACCAAAAAAAATAAAAGAGAGAGGAACGCTTGTATCTCTTTTCTGACACTCAGATCACCAGAGGGAGAAACTGCTGCGAGTATGTGGATGGAAAGGACACGTCTTTGGCCAACTGGATGAGGTGAGTGCAGTGCGTCTGCAGCTTGTAGATGCCGCTCTCCGCTCAAGCCCCCACCCCTTTCCTTCTCAACCTCTCCCTCAATAGCTTCCGCATCTTCTTTCCTCTTTTCCCTCCATATCATGGTCTTTCATTTCAAAAGACATTTGAAGGAAATGAAAATATAGCATATATTGTGCCCTCAAAATATAGTGCCTTCAAAATACGAGTCTATATGCTGAACAAAACTGGGGGACTTGAAAACAACCTGAGGAGTCTCAATTCACCAGGGACACTTTAACTCACTTAACTGACACTTACCAAGCATTTTATGTTCCAGTGTAGACAGTGAACTTCATTACTGAAGCAGATCACACATCCCATGTCCTTTTGGAGAACAACTGCAGACAGACACTAGCCAATTGATTTTAGGAACAGTAACCTTAATTTTTCTATCTTTGAGAAACTGCACAGCTCCAGGATAACCTAACACGGGAGACCTTGAGTCCATGTGGGCAACAACCTCCCCAGGCTCGATTCCAGTGAGAAGTGGCCTCGGAAGGAATGGGGGGCAGGATGGCCGTGAGCAGGGCCATTCTCTCAGGGCCGCTCCTTTCATCAGGGCAGGAAGAAAGTGAATAAACTATCACTCTTCTGGGTCTCAAGCTATGTCAGAGCACTCTCCAAGTTTCCATGGGAGGGGGAGGGCAAGTGAAAATGACCCTGGATACACATGGGGAGATTGGAGGAAAGCCTCGGGAGAGAAGGCAGGCTGGGGTGAGTGCTGAGGGCTGCATGCTAGCAGAGGAGCACCAAGTCCTGTGGAATGAAAGAGAACTTAATTCAGAGTTTAGAGTAGCTGGAGGTCACCAGCCCCACAGACAGTCCAGGTGGAGACGAGTCTGGAACTGGGCTCTATAAAGTGGCTAACTAGGAAAGGAGAGAAAAGCATTCCAGCCAGGAAGAGGACCGGAAACGGGATCTGGAAATGGGAATTCGCATGGCCTGGTCGGAGGTGTGAACAGAAGGTCTCCATGAGGGGCGGTGGAAGCCATGGCAGCCTCAGAGCCTGAAGGCAAGGAGCTGGGCATGGCCCAACAGTGGAGGAGACTCATCACCCGAGGTTTCTTCCCCTTTCCCGGCCTCAACCCCAGGTATGTGAACTGTGCCCGGGACGACGAGGAGCAGAACCTGGTGGCCTTGCAGTATCAAGGGCAGATCTTCTACCGAACCTGCCAGGTGGTCAGGCCGGGCTGTGAGCTGCTGGTCTGGTACGGGGACGAGTACGGCCGGGACCTGGGCATCAAGCGGGACAGCAGCAGGAAGAGCGAGCTCGCGGCCGGGAGAGGTGAGCACCACCCCTCTTCCAGCACCCCACCCCATCCTGGGGAGCCTCCCTGGTCCAACTCCGAAGCAGAGTACAATCCAATCCAAAGTCAGTCAGGTCGCAATTAAAATGCCTCAAAATTTGATTTATTTCATATGACTGTTAGGAAAAACTTTTTATATTAAAAATTTTAGTTCTAACTTTTAATATTTCATGTGAAAATATGTAACATCACCTTCTGCTGAAAGGTTTAGAAGCAAAAAGCAAGTTTTCTAGCACCTACCAGCTCTCTTCCTTTACCTGTTTCTTCCTCATTTCCTCTCATTTCTAAGCAACACATGTGCGGCGAATCAAAATACGAGTCTATATGCTGAACAAAACTGGGGGACTTGAAAACAACCTGAGGAGTCTCAATTCACCAGGGACACTTTAACTCACTTAACTGACACTTACCAAGCATTTTATGTTCCAGTGTAGACAGTGAACTTCATTACTGAAGCAGATCACACATCCCATGTCCTTTTGGAGAACAACTGCAGACAGACACTAGCCAATTGATTTTAGGAACAGTAACCTTAATTTTTCTATCTTTGAGAAACTGCACAGCTCCAGGATAACCTAACACGGGAGACCTTGAGTCCATGTGGGCAACAACCTCCCCAGGCTCGATTCCAGTGAGAAGTGGCCTCGGAAGGAATGGGGGGCAGGATGGCCGTGAGCAGGGCCATTCTCTCAGGGCCGCTCCTTTCATCAGGGCAGGAAGAAAGTGAATAAACTATCACTCTTCTGGGTCTCTAGCTATGTCAGAGCACTCTCCAAGTTTCCATGGGAGGGGGAGGGCAAGTGAAAATGACCCTGGATACACATGGGGAGATTGGAGGAAAGCCTCGGGAGAGAAGGCAGGCTGGGGTGAGTGCTGAGGGCTGCATGCTAGCAGAGGAGCACCAAGTCCTGTGGAATGAAAGAGAACTTAATTCAGAGTTTAGAGTAGCTGGAGGTCACCAGCCCCACAGACAGTCCAGGTGGAGACGAGTCTGGAACTGGGCTCTATAAAGTGGCTAACTAGGAAAGGAGAGAAAAGCATTCCAGCCAGGAAGAGGACCGGAAACGGGATCTGGAAATGGGAATTCGCATGGCCTGGTCGGAGGTGTGAACAGAAGGTCTCCATGAGGGGCGGTGGAAGCCATGGCAGCCTCAGAGCCTGAAGGCAAGGAGCTGGGCATGGCCCAACAGTGGAGGAGACTCATCACCCGAGGTTTCTTCCCCTTTCCCGGCCTCAACCCCAGGTATGTGAACTGTGCCCGGGACGACGAGGAGCAGAACCTGGTGGCCTTGCAGTATCAAGGGCAGATCTTCTACCGAACCTGCCAGGTGGTCAGGCCGGGCTGTGAGCTGCTGGTCTGGTACGGGGACGAGTACGGCCGGGACCTGGGCATCAAGCGGGACAGCAGCAGGAAGAGCGAGCTCGCGGCCGGGAGAGGTGAGCACCACCCCTCTTCCAGCACCCCACCCCATCCTGGGGAGCCTCCCTGGTCCAACTCCGAAGCAGAGTACAATCCAATCCAAAGTCAGTCAGGTCGCAATTAAAATGCCTCAAAATTTGATTTATTTCATATGACTGTTAGGAAAAACTTTTTATATTAAAAATTTTAGTTCTAACTTTTAATATTTCATGTGAAAATATGTAACATCACCTTCTGCTGAAAGGTTTAGAAGCAAAAAGCAAGTTTTCTAGCACCTACCAGCTCTCTTCCTTTACCTGTTTCTTCCTCATTTCCTCTCATTTCTAAGCAACACATGTGCGGCGATTTGCACTCAGTTACTGTTTCAATTTGTTGTCATGTGAGTTCACACTCTGTGCCAGACAGGGCTCCATGCACCGAGACAGACAGATCCACTGCCCCGGGGCAGCATGGGCTTCACACCAGACGGGGCTGGTGCTCTGAGGAGAACCAGTGCAGGGAAACCACCTCCAATCAGCGTGAGCAGGGGGTGGGGTGCGGCACAGGGTGGTGGACAGGGTCTCTGCAGAGATAACACCTATGGGAAAGGATTCCAGTCAGGGGAGCAGCCAGTGCTGCAGTCCCAGGGCCGGGAAAATAGGCCATGCCCGTGGTCACAGGAGGAAGCACAGAGGGAAAGAAAGGAGGCTGGACGGCAGCCCCAGGGCCAGGAATAGAGGCCATGCCAGTGGTCACAGGAGGAACCATAAAGGGAGAGGAAGGAGGCTGGATGGGACACGGAAGCCTCAGGGCCCTTGTCCAGGTGCAGGCCCCAGGGGTCTTCCTGGGTGACACAGGACAACCGTGCGGCTTTCAGCTGCAAGCAGCATGTTCTCTGTGCTAAGATGATGCTTTGGTTCATTTTTGGGAAGAGACAGCAGTGGGGAGTCCTCTCAGAGATCAGTTCACAGCCAGACATGAGGGGAGAGTGGGCTGAATAAAGGTGCTCGGGAGTGAGGGTGTGAGGAGTCTGGCTGGAGATGTATTTTTAAACAGGACTTCCTAGTGCATGTTAAATGCACTAAGACTGAATGAAATAAATGAGGTATGAATACTAGTGAGGCTTGAGAAAGGACATGCCTTTATTTTATGATTTATGGAAAACTGAGAGGGGAGCAATTTGTGAACCAACTGGGGCAGCAGGAGCCAGAAACCTGTAGTCGGTGGGACCTGGGCCGCTCAGTCTTGTCCAGTCTGAAACCTACTTCCTGCTGAGATTGGCACAAAGCCTGCTCTTTGAACCAGGAGCCGCAAAGTCAGCTTTACTCACACCTGCTCTAACCACCCCCTGTGCTGCCTCCCACATGCAGAGAGCTCCAGGCCAGGTGCCCCTAACTTAATAGACCCTTTCCCGTCCCAGGGAGCTGCTCAGGAGGATTCCACTCGAGTCATCAGGCCTTCTCTCTCAGCAGGGTAAAATACCTGTGGCCTCTGTGACATGAGTTTTCAGATACTTAAACGCAGGGAAAGGCTCCTGCAGACCCACCTCTATCAGGAGAGACGCTGCCTCTGCTGCTGCTGGAAGGTCCCTAGTCTGAGTGATATGTAGAAAAGGCCCTTGACACAAGCCTCCTGGATTTCTGTAGATGCAGAGAATAAGAATGGAATGGAAAGTGGACTGTAGAGACACACTTGATGGGAGACAAATCATGCACTAGTGGGGCGGGCCTCACCACGGCAAACCAGCTACCTGACCAAAAGCTTCCTCTCTCAGCAGAGCCGAAGCCCAAGATCCACCCATGTGCCTCCTGCTCTCTGGCCTTCTCCAGTCAGAAATTCCTTAGCCAACACGTCCAACGCAATCACCCCTCTCAGACCCTCCTGAGACCACCTGCAAAAGACCACCTCCAACCAGAGGATCCTTGCCCAGGCAATCAAAATCAGCAGCAGCGATATTCCGATCCACACAGCCCAAGTGACAAACCTGAGGGTTGCGAGGCCAAGGACAGGCCCCAACCTTTGCTGAAAAGCATAAGACTGAAGAGGATTTCAAAGGCCTCCTCCTACTCACCCAGAGGACAAATGGGGGCTTCTGGGGTGCATGAGAGAATCACAGAAGAGCCCAGCACAAGCCAGAAACTGAATCCAGAGGACACAGGCAAATTATTCATGGGGGCAGGGGTCTCAGGGATTATAAAAGTCAAGCACAGAGAGTGTGGGCAAGGATCCAAGGATAGGTCAAGTCTCATCACAAACCAGAGGACACACACAGGGGAGAAGCCCTATGCTTGCAGGGAGTGTGGGCGAAGCTTCAGTAATAAGTCAAATCTCATCACACACCAGAGGACACACACAGGGGAGAAGCCCTATGTTTGTAGGGAGTGTGGGCGAAGTTTCAGTAAGAAGTCAAATCTCATCACACACCAGAGGACACACACAGGGGAGAAGCCCTGTGTTTGTAGGGAGTGTGGGCGAAGCTTCAGTCAGAAGTCAGTCCTCATCACACACCAGAGGACACACACACGGGAGAAGCCCTATGTGTGCAGGGAGTGTGAGTGAATCATGACCAACAAACCACATCTTAGCCACTGGAGGATTACTGCAGCCACCCCATGCCTCAGCTCTAAGGGGGCCTCAGAGGAGGGCTGTGACCCATTACAGTCCCCAAGAGGATGAGGAGAGACTTCCCAGGTGGTCCAGGGGCCAAGACTCCAATGCAGAGATCCATGCTCAATACCTGATTGGGGAACTGGCTCCCATATGCTGCAGCTAAGACACAGCGCAGCTGAATAAATAGATACATAAATATTTTAAAGAAAGAGTGTTATAAGCACAGAATTACTTGGTTAGATAGACCTTCTACTTTCATGACAGGTGAGGAGGTAGGTAAACAGCAGAGGGTTCTTAAGTGTTCTGGAGATATTCTTGCCAACTGCCTTCGTGGTTTTTTGTATTCCTAATAAGTTTTGTCTCCAAACAAATCTGAAGCCCAGACTATGTACTCATTTCCCCCTTATTACTGACAGCAGTGGGGTCCAGTGATAGGTGAAGCCCTGGGAAGGCATAACTCTGGAGCCAACTCAGTTAGGTCACTGGACAGTCTGTTCCTGGGTCCAGGGAGAGAAATCTAGGGTTTGAGACAGACTCACCAGGGAAGGGAATTCCCCGGCCTCCTGGAAAGTGTAGCCTCTCCTCCTCGTAGACCTCGACTCTCCTTTGGCCTCTCTGGGTTGCCCTCTATCTTCCTCTGCCTTCTGTAGCCTCAGAGTGAAGGCCTCGTGCACATGAGTGTGTGTGCGTGTGTGTGCATGTGTGTGCCTGGCTCAGCGGGGGCCATCTGGTCTTTGCCGCTCCCTCAGGGTCATCACAGCATCTGAACTCCAGATTCGACCACAGGGGTCCAGCTCAGCCCTGCCCTCAGCAGCTGTGTGACCTGGGGCAATGCTCAACCTGTCCGTGTCTCGATTCTCATCTGTGATACAGGGTGGGAGCACCAGCATCTTGGTCTGAGGCGTAAGCACAGGCAGAATTTGGCAGAGGCTGGCTGAGAATGCAAGCCTCGCCTTTGCTGTTCTCTGTGTTTTTTTCTTTGATCTTTTTTTATTTTTTAATAGAAGGATAATTGCTTTACAGAATTTTGTTTTCTGTGTGTCCTTCAGCCCCCACACCATCCAGGTCTTCGAAGCTAGACAGGGAAGGGGCCGTTTAGGCACTCGCCTGCCCTGATGAGGGGGTGTGAGGTCAGAGGTGCTAAGGGAAGGTGACCTCCTTGCCCACCACTGCCGTTCCTGCTGAGCTGGACAGCCCCAGAGCCCCTCCACAGACAGGCAGGGCCGACAGCCGTCCATCCTGCCGAGAACAGAGCCTGGAGCCGTGTGTGTGGGAAATCCCTGTCCAGCTGCGGTCCCACCCCCACACGGAGGGTCCTCGAAGCCCACACCACAGCTTCTCTATGCACGGGCCTCACACCTGTGCCCACGTGCTCTGGTCAGTGTGGCTGTGACCTTGAAACTCTTAACTAGGGAATACTTCATCCGTACACTCCCTTTTATGAGTGAAGTCTGATGGACCACGGGGTGCGCTGTGAGTAGATATGCACAGACGGGCCCCGGGGTGGCCAGGCTGCATGTGGGGACAAGGTGGACACGAAGGCCTCCCCTGGTGAGTGAGGGTGGGGGCCGCACCAGGAAGCCTCGCCTGCTTACACCCAGCACTGGGCTCCCAACAGCGGAGGCAGCGGCGCTCTCGTAAGAGCCGGCCACACCCTCCCCTCTGAGTGACCTCTGCCCTATCCTGACCCTTCCAGAAGGGGTTCAGGAGGCTGAAGTCCACCCACTCACCAGAAGACACCCAGGGCAGAGTGGGCCATGGGATGAGGGGCGGAGGGTGCCAGCTCCAGGGCTGGGGGCAGCGGCCCTCAGTTCCCTCCCTGTGCCAGGCTTCCGAAGCGTCTCTATACAAACCGTGTCAGCAATGACCACCCACTGTTATTTTCTCCTTTCTTTCATGCTTTCTTAAAGGAACACGTTCGTCTGTGGCTTGGTTTCCCTACAGGAGGGGAAGCCACGTAAACTCCCCATCTTCTGTGGCTTGAGGCAGGGGCCACAGGAGGGAGGGTTAAGGGTGGTCCAGGCAGAGGGGCTTCACCTAAAAAATGGTGGGGACCCAGAAACTTGCAGGGGCTCCTCACCTGCGCCTCCCACCAGAGCTGGGCCTGGAATCCCCTGGAAGGCTGAGCAGGTCAAAGCTTCTCCCTCCCCTCCCTCCCCTCTCCTCCCCTCAAAAAGCTGACTCATGGGCCAGCCCACTACACCCTCAAATTCCCCCTCACCCACAGCCCCTCACAGGCCCTCCCTCACAGAAGTGGGATGACCTACATGGCAGCAGAGATGGTGTGTGACCCCAGAGCTGGGAGTCTCAGCTGATCCTGAGCAATGGGGCTGGTGCTTTACACAGCCTCCCAGCCCAGGGAGCTGCCAGCAGCCACAAGCCACGATCTGAAGCGGAGCTGGGGGATGGGGATGTGAGCTGTCTGAGGTCCCATCCTGTCCCCACGATGGCGGCCAGGCCTCCCTGGCGCCGTGACTGCCCTGCTCGGGCACACAGGAGTGCAGCAGTCGCGGGGACAGGACAGCCAGCTGCCTCCGCCTCACGCTCCACCCTGACTGCAGCGGCCCCACAGCTGCACCAGCCCCGCCTGCGTGAGGCTCTATTTGGTTGCCGGGGCTCTTGACCCTGGGTGAGTCGGTGAGGGCAGAGCTCCAGAGGTCAAGCCTGTCTTCAGCCACCAGACCTGCCCTAGTCGCCAGACTCATGATCCCAGCCAGTATCTGAAGCCAAGATGCCTTTGGGAGAATGATACCACAGACGCTGACCTCAGAGCTTAGACTCCTGAAAACTTACTAAACAGATTATTTTTAGTCTTTTTGTAAAGTGGGATGTTGGCAGGAAGGGGGAAGGGGAATGACTTCCTTGGTGGTGCTGTGGTTAAGAATCCACCTGCCAATGCAGGAGACACGGGCTCAATCCCTGATCTGGGAAGACCCCACGTGCTGTGGAGCAGCTAAGCCCATGCATAGCTACTGCAGCCCAAGTGCCTGCAGCCCATGTTTCCAGCCAGAGCAGCCAGCACAGCGAGAAGTTCCGCACAGAAATGCCCTGCCACCAGAGAAAAGTGTCTGGAGCCTGAGCTTCCAGCCAGAGCAGCCAGCAGAGTGAGACATTCCGCACGCACAGAGACGAGAGAGCAGCCCCCAGGCTCTGCAGCCAGAGAAAAGCCGGCACAGCAGGGAAGACCCAGCACAGCCAAAAGTAAATAATCTTTTTTTAAGTAGGAGGTTGCAGCATTCCCTGCTGGTCCAAAGGCTAAGACTCTGAGCTCCCAACACAGGGGGGCCAGGTTCAATCCCTGGTCAGGGCACTAGATCCCACATGCCGCAACTGAAGACCCTGCGCGTGCCACAGCTAAGACCCGGCACAGCCAATTAAATGGATATTCAAAGGTAGGAGGCTGTTCATCTGTCACCATAGAAAACTGCAACATTTTAGTGAAAGAAAAAAAAAGATCTTATTTAGCAAGTTCTCGTGGTTGATTGGAAAATTTTTCTCATAACATGCAGCTGTTTAAAAAAAAAATTAGAAAATACAGAAACTAAAACCCACCCAAAAATGTATGCTGCTGCTGCTGCTGAGTCGCTTCAGTCGTGTCCGACTCTGTGCAACCCCAGAGACGGCAGCCCACCAGGCTCCCCCGTCCCCGGGATTCTCCAGGCAAGAACACTGGAGTGGGTTGCCATTTCCTTCTCCAGGGAACACCAATTACTGCAGCATCTGGCCACCACACACGGGAACACATATGTGTGTTTTTCTTCTACAAAAGCTTTCAACTTCCACCACTTTCCCACCGGTCTCTGCTCTGCTCACCAAGAAGCCTGAGTTTTGGCCTCGTGATTGGGGGGATGGTGTTCTGTTGAGCTCAGGGAGGTGGGGGAGCAGGGCTGTGAAGTTGGGGCACTGTCTGGCCTGCAGTGAGGAGAGATGCGCGAGGGCTCCACCTCTAGGTCCAGTAACTTCAGGGCCCTCAGGAGCAGCCTGAGAAGAAGCCTCTCAAACACCCTCCCTGCATTCTCTAAGTAACAGCACCTCCCACATCTCAGGGTTCAGCTGTGGGTGAAATCCTCTCTTGTTGGAAAGAAATATGTTTCCACAGACAATCTGCCTGGATCTCCAGCTTCAGTTGGTCCTCTTGTTGGAAACTAAGTGTTTCACAGAAACCTGCCTGTATCTTGGCCTAGTTGGTTCTCTTTTGGGACGTGAAAACTTTCCAGAGAATCTGCCCAGATCTCAGCCTCAGTTTGTTGTTGGAAACGTAACATGTTTCCACAGAGAAACTGCCCAGATCTTGGCCTCAGTTGGTCCTCTCATTCGACATGGAAAGTGTTTTCACAGAGAATTTGCCTGGATCTCAGCCTCAGTTGGTACAGATCTAACAGGCAGTACGTTCAGGGCTCAGGGAAGTTAGTCCTGAAGCTTCCTGGGATTACAGCGCCTCCTCACCTCCACCCCTTCCATGGCCATGGAGCTTTCTCTTCCAGAGGAAGGTGTTTGGCAACATCAGCCACAAAGACACATATTGAAGAGGAGAAAGGCCACAGCAGGCAGGGCTGGGTGTTCTTGGGGAAGCAGAGAGGCCACTCCACTCTAGAGCGCTGCCCCATCGGCTTCTCCTCCCTCTCGTGGGCATGCAGCTTTCACCTCGTGGGTGCCTGCCAGCAAGGGGCTCCCAAGACACCAAGCTGAGGTTGGCGATGGGTGAGCTGGATGCCAGGAACCCGAGACACTGCAGCAGGGCAGTGCACTGTGAACAAGGGCTGGCTGCACTGAACGGTTAGGCCCTGTGCAGCCAGGACACCCTCTCTGGACTCCAGGTGGAGGTGCTGCCGCCCCAGTGCCCACTTGGGTCTCAGGAGGTGGAAGAGAGACCAGGTTGTCCTTCCTACCTCCTGCCCAGAGAATGACAAAGGCCAGTTCCCAAAAGTCAGAGCAGGGCGGGCAGAGTGCGTGCTTGGGTCTCGCAGGGTCTCTGTGAAGGGGGCTTTATTCTGACTGGATCCTTCTCAGCTGGTTCTCCTTCTGTGCTGTCTTCACATCAAATCACAAGGACGAGGCAGTCCAGGTGCCCACACATCACTTGCCTAGGTGCCAACAACCCTCCTTATTTATTAGGGGCAGGGAGACATGGTGGCTGGTGTGACGCTCCCCTGGACCAGAGAAGAGACCCCCTAAGTTGTGTCTCTTCTACCTTCTGAGACCCAGGTGGGCACTGGGGGCAGAGCACCTCCACCTGAGGTCCAGAGAGGGTGTCCTGAGTGGACAGGGCCTAACTGTCCAGTGTGGCTTCTGGGGTATGGGCAAGAGGGGCACTAACTCCTTTTTAAATATTTCAGACAACCACTGAGTTCCTTTTGGTTTTTGGTTTCAGATCTTTTTGATATGGCTCATTTTCAGAGGCTTTATTGAATTTGTTATAATACTGCTTCCATTTTATGTTTTGATTTTTTTACTGCAAGGCATGTGTGATTGTTACCAAGTCCAAGCTCACTCTGCTTACCTCACAACAGGCCAGTAAATCAGAGGCGAGGTGCTGAGGCAAGGAATGGGACTTCACTTGGAAAGCCAGCAGACTGAGAAGACAGCAAACTAGCATCTCAAAGAAACCATCTTGTCAGGGTCTGGTTGCCAGTGTCTTTTATAGAACACGGAGCTGGGAAGGTGAGGAAACAAAGTAAAAAGGCCATTAATCTGGCAAATTTCTCCTGGAATGGCCAGCCTCGGGAGGAGACGTGTTACTTTCTCCCTTTCTGTAGCCATCCACAGGTGGACAGGTCCTGAACAAAAGCAGAGGGGCAGTGTTTCCTGAAGCAGTCCATTATGTATGGACAGTATCCCTGTACCAAACAAACCAACAGGAAGCAAAGTTTAAAGTAAAAGATTTAATTTGAAAAAAAAATTTTTTTAACATGAAGTCATATTTTGTTCTTCCCTGTAACAGTTCAGTGTCCATTCCACAATCTTATGGAAAAGGGGGACCTGATTGTTCTAATTGCTCTACTAGTTGCATCTTTTGGGGAGTGCCCACCACTGGTGCCAGTTTTCTGAATGTTGAGATTTATCTTTTGTTGCTATTTGGAAAGTGTCTACTTCATATGTATAGACACAAAAATATTTATAATCTAGGTGCTGAGAGTTATGTTTTATTCAGCAAGAATCTTTTAGTACTTCAAAAATGCAGGCAGTATCTAAAGGTAAAAAATTTAGCACTTTTTATGTATAGGAAGATGCAAGAATCATCTCGTTGAAATCATCCCCTTTGACACACACCTCACCATCTGGGGCCTGTATCCTGTCTTCTCCCTCCTGAGTTTCCTCAGGGATCACTGTGGGGTGGCTGCAGTCTGGTGGCTGGTAGAGTGCAGGTATTCTTCTCCTTCCCAAGATTCCTCAGGGCTCACAGTGCAAAGTGGCTGCAGTCTGATGGCTTCTAGACAGTAGGAGGGGGAACCTGGATCCCCACCGAGATCATCTCAGCAGAGAGAGCAAGCACATCCTGTGACTCCAGACAATCTTTCAACATTCGGGGTTCAGCGTTCTGCCTGTAGGACCCACAACCATCCGCTCAGCCACCATGCTCTGCACTTAGCTGCTGTGTAGCCCTGAAACTTACACTGCAGGAGGCCCTCTAAATGTGGCATCCTGTCCAGCAAACTCTCAGTCACACCCTCCAAGCCCAACCCAGGCCCAGCCTCGCTGAGAGGGTCTCACGGGACTCAGGCTCCCCATCCTGCTCTCCCACATTCCCTTTGGTTCTGTGAGATATTAACTGTTTTTACAGCTGTCATAATAAAGCTGAACACACTGCCTTGGTGCTGCCAGTCTGGGTCTTCTTTATCCCACTGAGATTCTGTGAAGACTCATCAGATGCTGGGCGGGAAGAGGAGGGGCAGGTCTGGTCTCTGCTGAGTATGGGCGTCTACCGGAAGGAGAGCACCGGGGCAGCCTCACCTGCTGCTCGTTAGCTTTTTGCTGGTCCGTGTGCCTGGATAATCAATTGCCCAGATAAACCTGCTCCCTTCTCCCCATGCTCGTGCTGGTGGATTGGAATAGTTACCAGGTAGCTCACCTGAGGAGTCTCCAGGAGGCCCAGGGATGGGGAGCCGCTCGGGGTAAAGAGGAAATAGGCAGCGGCCTGCCTGAAATCACACTGCAAAGCATTCATTCCTGAACACAAGTCAAGTGAAGCTCACATTCATCCCTCCTTTTTTCTCAGCCTTGAGTATATGCTCTCCCTCTGCACATGATTCTAGCCCATGCAGATGGGGTGAGACTCAGTCCCCAGACCCCCCTACCTGGGCTCACACATTCCCTTGGTCAGGACACCTTGGCTGTGGTAGGCGGGTCGCCAGTGTGTAAATAAGCCAGGTCCATATGGTCAAAGCTGTGGTTTGTCCAGTAGGCGTGTATGGATGTGAGAGCTGGACCATAAAGAAGGCTGAGCACCAAAAAACTGATGCTTTTGAACTGTGGTATTAGACAAGATGCTTGAGAGCCCCTTGGACAGCAGGGAGATCAAACCAATCAATCCTAAAGGAAATCAACTGTGAATATTCATTGGACAGACTGATGCTAAAGCTGAAGCTCCAATACTTTGACCACCTGATGGGAAAAGCTGACTCATTGAAAAAGACCCTGATGCTGGTAAAGACTGAAGGCAGGAGGAGAAGAGGACAACAGAGGATGAGATGGTTGGATGGCATCATCAACTCAATGGACGTGAGTTTGAGCAAGCTCCAGGAGACAGTGGAGGACAGGGAAGCTTGGTGTGTTGCAGTCCACGCAGTCACAAATAGCTGGACACACTTAGAGCCTGAACAACAACCACCAGGCAGCCTATCTGAGGCGTCTCGATGAGCCCCAGGGGAGGTGCACTTGTCAGAGGGAAAGACTGAGAGCCCTACCTCCGCACTGGCCCCTGGGAGGGCCATGGAGCCCACGGTCTCCCAGAGAAACAACTCCGCTCCAGACCCCAGAAATCTGAGCACTGGCGTTCAGACACAGGCACGGAGTCTTCCAGGACAGAGGACAGGCCTAGTCTGCACCCAGGCCTCCATGTCCTACTGCACAGAGTACCCAGCCAGGTGTACACGTCCTCACTGGAGAAGAGCTGATCATGTATGAACATAATCAGTGTCGACAGGACTTGGAGAGGTCTGAACCCACCAAGTAGACAGAACTTGGCCAGGTTCAAAGTAGCTTAGGGCTGCGTTCCCAGGAGGCACAGGCCACACCCCCAGGGTCTCTCATTGTTGGACAGGGGCTCACCTGCATGTGAGAACTGGGACGTACCTTTCTTGAAGAAATCATCACTGGCTCCACACTTCACCCACATCAGGACAGGAACAAAAGCTTTGTCACTAAACATTTTGGCCGGCAAAACAAAACTGACCAGGTTTTGCGACCACGTGGTGGTCAGGGCCCGGGGAAAGCCAGGAACCCGGCGGAGCGCCACCCAGCGTCCTGCGGGCACAGACCGGAAGTGGCCCGGCTGCAGCGCTCCGGGCTCCCGGCAGGGGGTGCTGCGCGGGTCGCCCGGGCAGGACAGCCCTGCGGCGTCCGCGGGGAGAGCGGGTCCGTCCATCCTGCTGGCCAGTTAGGGGCGGAGTGCGCTCAGGTCCTGCTTCCCCGCAGGGTGGGGGAGTGGGCCTGACACCTCCTAGGCTCCCTGTCAGGTGACTTCGTGGTGGGGCTGACGCCCACAAGGCAGCGTGCTGCATCCAAGCGGAGAAAGCGGGCAGAGGTGGGGCACAGACGCCATCAGAGCAGAGTGCCTGCGGGAGCCCCCACCTGCGCCCGCCTGCCCACCTCGGGCCCCAAGCCCCCACCCCATGACCCATTACCACACACACACACACACTCCCACGCCGCACACATATGCGCTGTGCTGCTACACCATGCACACAAACAGCGCGTGTTCACCAACAGGCACACACACACGCATAGCACACACCGGGAATAAAATGAATACCCTAAAGTGCTCGTTCCTAAACACAAGTGACGCTCACATGCATTCTTCCCTTCTTCTGAGCCTCGATGTTTTCCAAAACAAAAAAGTTTATAAAGTAGTTAATGGTGAATGACTTAGATGATGAGACTTTCTGACGTTATTCCACAAATACTACAAGACCTGAGAGATGAATTAGATATCCCATGAGTACCTCAAGAGGAGAATGGATAAGCAGAACATGGTCCATCCACACAGTGGATGTTGTCCAGCCTGAAAGGAAGGCAGTTCTGACACAGGCTACAGCATGGATGGACCCTGAAGACACTATGCTCAGCGACATAAGGCAGACACGAAAGAGCAAATGATGTTTGAGTCCATTCATACAAGGTCCCTAGAGCAATCGGCTCCATAGACACAGAAGGCAGGATGGTGGGTGCCAGGGGCTGAGGGAAGGGAATGGGGACTAAGCGTCTCACGGGGACTGTCTGGGTTTTGCAAGACAGAGTAGCGACTGAACACCAGCACACACGAGCGTGCACTGCAGCAGCGTTTACAGCAGCTGAGACACGGAAGTAACCAGAGTGCACACGGACAGACAGATGAAGAAATCAGATGTGCACAGAAGGGATTATGACTCAGCCATGAGAAAATAATGCCATCTGCAGGGGTGATCTAGAACTAGAACAATTATAGCAAGTGAAGTACTTCCGAAAGAGAACTGATACTAATGAGCCATTTTATGAAAGTGAAATACACGCCCAGTCAGGAAACAAGCATGGTTCAGAAGGAGAGTGCTGTTTGGAAGTGATAAATTAGGAGGCTGGGATTCATTTATCCTCACAAGTATATATAGAATATAGAATCGACACAGACCTACTGTAGAAAGGGTGGTGCACTACACACTCTATAATAACGTGTATGTGAAAAAAACAAAGATGAATCAGAATGTGTATGGGGATAACTGATGAAAAATCTCTCCACCAACAAACACAACACTGTAAGTCAGCTATCCTCCAAAAAAGTAAGCACTAACTTTAAAAAAGAAAAACAAGGGTTAATAAGCCACAGGCTTCTGGCATGTGCCAGAAGAATCCACAGACTAGGAGTCACCCTAAGGCTCTGGTTACTGTAGTAACAGGAGTAGGGCATAAAGAAATCCTGCCTCCTTGTGGCCATCTCCTGCAACAGAAACTTTAAAGCTATTGCTTATGCTGATCTCCCTGGTGGCTCAGGCGGTAAAGCGTCTGCCTGCAGTGCCAGAGACCGGGGTTCGATCCCTGGGTTGGGAAGATCCGCTGGAGAAGGAAATAGCAACCCACTCCAGTAATCTTCCCTGGAAAATTCCGTGGACTGAGGAGCCTGGTGGGCTACAGTCCATGGGGTCGCAAAGAGTCGGACACGACTGAGCAACTTCACTTTGCTTCATGCTGCAGTGAAATAAGAAAAAAGTTTATTCTCTTTGGCCTTTTGATTCCTTCTCTACTTCAGCTGTTCCTTATCTACCGTCTGCATTGATAACTGTTTCCTTCTTTTCAGAAGATTAACCTATTGACTGTTTTGAAACAATGCAAAAAAGAACAAGAACATAGGAACATTATACCTTTGTGGAAATAAATGTTTTTTGGAGGAAATAGACAGATGGCTTTAATCCCCAAGCTGGAAGAGGAGAGAACACAGTAGACTTGTGTCTCAAGACCTGTGTCTCCCCTGATAGGGAATCAAGGGGATCACACAGTTGGGACTCGTCATCAGAGGTTGGAGATGAAGAGCAAACATATAAGGATCCTGTATTCTTTCTTTTTGCATTGTTTCAAAACAGTCAACAGGCTGGCATTAGGGAGCCCAGTAACTTGGGTCCAGCAGGCAGTTGCAGGAGCTGGGGCCATTGTCTCCTGTAAATTGCACTGAGGCTTTCTTTCCATAGTGCAAAAAGAGGAAAACTATAAGGAGACGCTTGCAGAGAGAGCACCATAAAGCTGAGCATCAGGATGTGGCTAGCATAGAATTAAGATAATAGATGTGAAATATGGCTCATGAGGTGCAACAGGTGTGGGACATCCCTGGAGAAGAGCATGGAAACCCACTCCAGTATTCTTGCCTGAAGAATTTCATGGACAGAAGAGCCTGGTGAGCTACAGTCCATGGGATCACAAAGAATCAGACACAGCTGAGTGACTAACACACACACACACACACAGGTGCAGGATGTAGCTGACATAACAGGCTAGTCTTCTGAAAAGGAGACTTAGTTATCCATGCAGGCTGTAGATCAGGAACAGTTAAAGTAGAAAAGGACCCAGAAAGCAAAAGAGGAAAAACTATTTCTTACTTCTCTACAGCACTCATAAACACTTCATATTCACAAAGAATGGGTAACTAACTGAAAACAAAAACTGGGCAGACTGTGAAGATGAAAATTTCCAGTCAATTCCATACACACTAGTTAAAATCAAAGCCCATGAAAACGTGCCGCACATCAGGAATTGTTAGAGGCATGCAAATCAAAACCACGGCGAGGGAACACTGCAGCTGTTTGAAAGGCCATCCTCAGTCTAGAAAGGAAAACAGTGGAGAGACGTGGAGGAAAGAGAACACTCACGGTGGTGATGCGACGCAGACGCTGAGAGTCTCTCTGGAGAGGAGTGTTAATTTTTAGTAAGACAAACATTGATTCCAGCCCAGGTCACAGGGGGGCGTAATACATGCCCTGCTCAGCGTTCCCTCATCTTCAGCACCAACCAGCGAAGGTGGTGCCTGAACAGCAGCCCGCCCGAAGCGGCAGATGCCTCGGGGAGACACACAGTCAGGGCTCTGCCCCGTCGGGCGGTTAGCGAGGCTCCCCCTCACAGCAAAGGGCTCCTTAACTCCAAATTCATTTTGCACAGAGAAGAGGAAAGAATCAGACGTAAACTATAAACTAAATCAAGCATCTTTATTTTTAAATATAACAAGTGAAGGGTAAAAACAGTAAAAATTACACTTCAAGTGAATAAATTACAAACCAAATCAACTCTATATTCTGACATATAAAGCAGAGGAGGAGGATGGAAGCCACACGAACTACTGTGAGTGAGCGGCCGTCGACTGTGTGGGCGCCACCCGGGCCCTGCAGCCGAGCCGCTGCGTCCGCGCCACCGGCGGAGCCCTCTCTGCCTCGGGCGCGGGGGGAGCCACGCGCGCGGCCAGGCGCCTCTCCCGCCAGGCTCCACGCAGAAGCTCAGCCTGGCCGTGTTCTTCGTGTTCTTCTCCTGCAGGTTAATGGTGATAAAATGAGGGGAAGGAAGCGCCGAGAATGTGCCGCCTCCCCTTTCTGCGGCTGTTTTACTTTCTTCTCCCTCTGTGAGTGACTTTTTTGTATCAAAAGAGAAAGGGCGCGTTTCCACCGCTCTCACCGGGATTTGGGGCTTCAAAGGTCCTCCTTCATGGGCGACTGTTGGGTTCTTATCACTACTGGCTGCTCCCCAACCTCATCTTCTTGGGTGGGTTTGGGTTCTCTTCTTCCACACAAAGGCAGGAGTCCTGGGGACAGTGAGTGGAATTTCTTTCTTATTGGGAACACCCAACACCTAACAAGAGACGATTAGGGCAAGGCTTTGCGTACATTTAAAGGGTCTGTCCTCCGATACCCTCTCTGCTTCTCGCTGTTTGGTTCTTTTCTCCATTTCAAAATCAAAGCCAGTAGGCACGGTGGGTGGCTTCTCCGGCAGTTTTTCAGGGAAAATGCGCCCACTGTGAAGAATTCCAGAATCCAGTTTCCGTGCTTCAAATCTGTAGAGCTCTGCTTCTACAGGGTTACATTTCGTGGGTTTTCCACTTGCTTCAAACACCTCCGCCACCTCCTGCTGCATTTTAATTCCCTTCTCTGACTCTTGCTTCTCACTACTTTTTAGGATCTTCTGTATATGGGAAGAAAAACCTGGAAAGAATTGATATGTGTTTATGCATGTATAAGGTGTGAGTTCCTCTACACCTTATACAAACACAACATTGGCCGTCAACTCTATTCCAATATAAAATGAAAATGAAATTGCACAAAAGAAAAAAGAGGCATGAAAAATGCTGCCGCCTTGTGGCCGTTTTCCGTAACAACAACGTCAAAAGCTGTGCTGATAGACACTTAATATTCACAGGGTCGGTTGTGAGTAAACAACACCCGGCTTCAAGGAATGTTCTAGGAGTGTTCATCAAAACACAGGGCAGACGTTCAAGAGTCTATTGCAAGAGGTTTCACACTCATACTATTTTAAAAAATCACAGGAAATGATGTCAATCTTGCTAAATATTAGAGAAATCCAAATCAAAACTACAGCGAGGTGTCACCTCGCACCAGTCAGAATGCCCATTGCCAAACTCTCTGCCAAGAACCAAGGCCGGAGCGGGTGTGGAGAAATGAGAACCCTCCTCCATCGATGGTGGAATGCCAACTGGGAGCAGTGACGATGGAGAGAGCATGCGTGCTAAGTCACTCTAGTCGTGTCCAGCTCTTTTCGACCCCACGGACTGTAACCTGCAAGGCTCCTCTGTCCATGGGATTCTCCAGGCAGGAATACTGTAGGGGGTTGCCGTGTCCCCCTCCAGGGGATCTTCCCAACCCAGGGACTGAACCGGCGTCTTTTATGTTTCCTCTGTTGGCAGATGGGTTCTTTACCACTAACGCCACCTGGGAAACCCATGAAGACAATGTGAAGGGTCCTTAAACAATGAAAATGGAAACAATGTTACAATATTCCTGTCCCTTAAAAAAGACACGCAACCTAAAAGTTGAGAGTTATGTTTTATTCAGTGGGAATTTTTAGGACTACAAGCCCAGGAGACACTGTCTCAAGTAACCCTGAGAGAACTGCTCCCGAGAGGTGAAGGGAAGAGCCAGGTTACACAGCACTCTGTAACAAAGTGCAGGCAGTCTGAACATGAAAAGACTGTTGCTAAAGAAAACCAGATATCCTAAGCCAAGGGATTTAGTGACCTGCCTCTTGAGAAACCCGTATGCAGGTCAAGAAGCAACAGTTAGAACTGGACATAGAACAACAGACTGGTTCCAAATAGGAAAAGGAGGACGTCAAGGCTGTATATTGTCACCCTGCTTATTTAACTTCTATGCAGAGTACATCATGAGAAACGCTGGGCTGGAAGAAGCACAACCAGGAATCAAGATTGCTGGGAGAAATATCAATAACCTCAGATGCAGATGACACCATCCTTATTGCAGAAAGTGAAGAGGAACTAAAAAGCCTCTTGACGAAAGTGAAAGAGGAGAGTGAAAAAGTTGGCTTAAAGCTCAACATTCAGAAAATGAAGATCATGGCATCTGGTCCCATCACTTCATGGCAAATAGATAGGGAAACAGTGGAAACAGTCTCAGACTTTATTTTTGAGGGGGCTCCAAAATCACTGCAGATGGTGATTGCAGCCATGAAATTAAAAATGCTTACTCCTTGGAAGGAAAGGTATTACCAACCTAGATAGCACGTTCAAAAGCAGAGACATTACTTTGCCAACAAAGGTCCATCTAGTCAAGGCTATGGTATTTCCAGTGGTCGTGTATGGATGTGAGAGTTGGACTGTGAAGAAAGCTGAGTGCTGAAGAATTACTGCTTTTGAACTGTGGTGTCGGAGAAGACTCTTGAAAGTCCCTTGGACTGAAAGGAGATCCAACTAGTCCATTCTAGAGGAAATCAGTCCTGGGTGTTCATTGGAAGGACTGATGCTAAAGCTGAAACTCCAATACTTCAGCCACCTCATGCGAAGAGTTGACTCATTGTAAAATACTCTGATGCTGAGAGGGATTAGGGGCTGGAGGAGAAGGGGACAACAAAGGATGAGATGGCTGGATGGCATCACCAACTCAATAGACATGAATTTGAGTGAACTCCAGGAGTTGGTGAGGGACAGGGAGGCCTGGCGTGCTGCGATTCATGGGGTCGCAAAGAGTCGGACACGACTGAGCAGCTGAACTGAACTGAACTGAACTGATGGGGTGAAGATGAAGCCTAACCGCCTCCACATACTGTGCGAGGTCGAATGGCACCCTATGGGAGCAGGGTGGCCACCGAGGACACCATGAACTTATAAATCATGGAGACGGTCTATGCAGTGGTCGCAGGAGGGCCGGGACACCCGGATCAGCATCCACATGCTGACTCACGGCTGGGGCAGCTACAGACCCTTCTACTGGGACAAGGCTCTGTATCCAGAAGGGAAAGGAGGAAATATTAATGGCAAAAAAAAAAAATGACTGATGATAAAAAAAGGAAATTCTACAGGATTTGGATGGAGATGACCTGCCCCCTCCCCTATACTGGCTGATGTCGCGCCTGCCTCCCAGTGCCCCACCGGGACCGGAGGCCACCTGATGCCTGATCCAGGGCCGGGTGAAGTTCCTGAAGCAGCTGCTGCTCCTCTGCCAACTCTCCTGGAGATCACAGAGCTGCCGTTTCAGGAGGCTCCGATCCCAGCGATGGAGACCTCTGATCAATGCCCCGGGAATTCCACCTCTGCTGGACCTCCTAGACTGTATCCACCTCTCCCGGTGAGTACTGATGAGGAGGGGGAAGAAAACACAGAAATTAGAGGCTGTGTGCCACCAAGGAGCCAGGGGAAAGAACCCCACTACAGATGCCCCTCAGAGAGCTACAGCAGCCTCCGGTTCAGGACGCATGTGGGCACTGCCATCAGCCCCCTGTAGCCTATTATTACCTGCCATTTTCCTCTACGGCTATATTAAACTGGCAGAGACACACTCTACCACACTCAGGGGAGCCACAAGCCATGATTAAACTAATGGAGACTTCTGCTCGAGCCCACTGCCCTACATAGGACGACATAATCTAATTAGTAGTCTCCCTTTTCAACACTGAGGAAAGACACAGGATCCTAACTGAGGCCAGAAAATGGTTAAGAGAAATGGCGCCTGAGGGTGCTGCAAACCCACAGCGGTGGGCAGAACCAGCCACCCCTGATAAGAAGGAGGCCCAACTGGGACTGTAACACAGAGGAAGGGAGGGGCCACCTGGAGAGATGTCATGTGGCTATTTTACAAGGCCTCAAGAGGGGCCCCAAAACCCTTGAGGATGGCAGAACACTCCAAAGTGATTCAGAGGGAATGTGGATCACCCTCTGAGTTCTATGAAAGACTGTGCGAGGCCTGTAGACTTTGTATGCCAATAGATCCAGAGGCTGCTGGGTCTCAGATGGTGATAAATACAGCCTCTGTGTCTCAAGCCTACCCTGAAAATGTCAGATGGGAGAGGGGAGCACAAGTGACTCATGAATTTCTATACATCCCTGAATGCCCCAGTACCTTTGTTGGGAAGAGACTTGCTGTCTAAACTGGGGGCACAAGTGACCTTTCCCTCCCATGAAAGGCCCACTCTTTGAGTGGGCTCAACCACCCATTTACTCTTCCCCTCAGTAACCCCTCAAGATGAATGGAGGTTGCACAATCTCCTGGAAGGGCTAAACATTTGAGACAGAGAGAGAGTTAACACAATTCCCTGAGGTCTGGGCAGAAGACAACACCCCAGGCTTGCAAAACAAGGCCCAGTGGTAACAGGACTCAAACCCAGTGCGATTATATCAGGCCCGCCTTGGGCCTGGCAGACCTCGCTAAGCCGCTTACTCTTCACATGACTGAAAACAACAGTGGCTATGGGAGTGTCGTCCCAGATTACGGGGACGAAGGACAGGCCCATGGCTTCTCTCCCGAGACGGCTGGACAACGTTGCCTCCGGGTGGCCGGGATGCTTAAGGCAGTTGCTGTGCCTGCCTTACTGGTCCGCAAGTCTTGGGCTAAGATTTGATCATAAAAGTCCTGCATGAAGTCAACACTCTCCTGAGAGGGGACCCCCATAAATGGCTGTCGACATCCAGATTATTCAGTACCAGGGATTGTTATGTGAGAACCTCCATGTTACTATTCAGCCTTGTCAGGCCCTGAATCCAGCCACTCTCCTTCCTGTGGGAGAAGGTGGGCCCTCGCATGATTACAAGGAAATCCTAGAAGTTTATGCCAGCAGACCTGACTTGACCAAAATATGACTCTCTGGCATAAAGATTATTTCAGTCTAATGTTTTTTTAAAAAAAGGGATCTTGGAAAGCTAAGTAGTAATTGTCCTTTTGAGAAAGACGTTTACAGTAGAGAAGTCTCCATATTTAAGAGCTGTCCCTTTTCCCACCAGAAATAGGCAGATGATTAAATCTCAAGTAACTCTTATCAATGGACAAGTCCTGACTTCAGTCTGCAAGCAACCACACCCTTCATCACTGAGTTTTGCATGACAGCCTGCCATAACTGGCTTCCCCTCCCCGCCCCAGGTCTTTTGTTTATGTTTGAAGATGACATTTAAGGCGATGGCTTTGGACACTTAGAGGAGTGACTCAGTTTTCTTGGTTAACTTCCATATATACAGGAGGTATCCATGCTATTAGACTTCTGTTTTTCTCCTGGTAATCTGTCTTTTTGTGTCTTTTACAGGGAAAGTCTCAACTAACCACCTAGGTTAGAGGAAAATTGTTTTTCCTCCCATACACATGCAATGAATACTGCTCAGCAATAGAAAGGAATGAGTCATCAACCCATGGGAAAAAAAGAATAAATCTTATCTGGCATATTGTTGCAGAAACCAGTACTCAAAAAACCAAGCACCACACTTAAAGATTTGGAGAACTCAGATTTATTATGCCGGCAGGCCCTGGGGAGTTAACACTCCAAGCTCTGAGCCCCAAACAAAAGGGTTACAGAGTTTTTATAGACAGACTACAGTAGGCAACACTAGCTGTTAATAGGCTGGTTTAAACTAAGGGGTTTCTCGTGAGTGGGAACAGCAGTCAGGATGGGGAGGGGAATGCCTGACCTGGACAGGCATGATTAAGCAGGTTTGCAGGGGCTAGGCCATTGCAAAGAGCAGGACAAGGGTGAGTGAGATAAGCTCCAGTTCCTAGTATTAAGTCCCCACTTTCTGAGACTGCATGACCTACGTGATCCACACTTTGCAAGAAGCAAGCTGAGTTACACAGGCAGAAGGAGCAGGGGGTTATGTAAAATTTTAACTTTTCTTCTTCAACTGTAGGATGGAAAGCCTGTCCCTATGTTTCCGTCTGAGCCCACAGATTTGTGCGGCCCAAGGGGCAAACATAATCTGCTCACACTCAGACACCTTGGATGCAGCAGTGGAGCACACGCTGTGGCATCGCATCGAACCGCAGCAGGGCTGCAGGGAGAAAGCCACTCTGCTCCACGTCGGAAGCTCTTTCCGTGACTTGGGACTTGGAAGCTGTTTCCGTGACTTGGGTCTTGGAAGCTGTTTCTCTGACTTGGGACTTGGAAGCTGTTTCTCTGACTTGGGACTTGCTTTCTGTTGTTTTTATTTTTATAATCATGCTCAGTGGCTTGCCTGGAGGACCCTACCCCTCTGCTTGACTGTGAACCAAAGTGCCTTTGTTCAGCTCATGGAGGAATAGTTTGTCCCTACCCACACCCCTTCCAAGGCTGGACATTCCGTGGGAAATGCTTCGCAAAACTGAAGGCCCTTTCGCTTTAGTTCCCCACTGCCTCTCCCTCTCTAGGCTGCATTTGACTTTATTCCTCTTTGCTTCTTTCTCTCTAGTCTATAAAAGAACCTGGCATCCAGACCCCAATAAGGCGGTTGTTTTGAGGTGCTAGCCTGCCATCTTCTTGGCCTGCTGGCTCCCCAGTTAACGTCTCTTCTTTGCCTCAACACCCCGTCTCTCAGATTCATTGGCCTATTGTGCAGCCAGCGGAGTGAGCTTGGACTCAGAATAACAGGAACACATAGAGTAGCCTCAGTGTAAGGGATGGGGCAAAGGGTGCTGACTCAGCTTTGGAAATTAACACAATGTGTAGACTAAAGGCAAAATGGGTCTTTCATAAACAGTGGGCTTATTTTATGGGGTTCTTTCCAGGCTGCAGTAGCTGCGAAAGCTGACACTTCTGCACGTGTCTCCTGTAATGGAGCAAGTCAAAGATAAACAGCAGACGGTGGGAGCCAGGCTCCTCACCGCGGGGGTGAGAAGTTACAGACAAGCAGGCGGACAGCCTTTGCCCTCATGACCCTGGATCTGGGCATCCTGGAAGGATGACGTGGGGAGCTGACTGGCCGGGAAATGCGCAGATCTCCGCACTGGGAAGGCCCTGCACACGTAAGAATCTCACGCTCCATCTTTCCCCTATACCTGCTGGAAACACTCAGCCCTCCACGGGCAGCGAGGTGCAGATTTTTAGACATTCTTACCCCCAGGCAGGCACAGGAGTGTGAGGGTCTTGCTTACCCCTAAGCTGTCCCAGAAGCCAGATCCGGGAGGTTGGAGCCAGGATGTGGGTGCCTGGGCCTCTGACCAGCAGCTGGTGGGAAGGAGGAGCCAGTCCTTAGGGCAGAGTCTCCCTGACGACGGCTGTGAGCCCGGTGCCCTGACGGGACTCCTCCCCACTGGGGACACAGGCGCGCCCTGCAGTGGTTCCGTTTCCTCCTGGGATGCTTTGATGAAGCCACAGCACCACAGAGCTCTGAAGTCTCCTGACGGTGTCCCTAACTCTGACACAGTGGCTTTGCACGGGATAAGAGAGTGGGGCTGAGCCCCTGGCAGCCACTCCTCTGGGCTCCAGCGGGAGTGCAGTCACTGCACACGGCCTGCTGCGACCCCTGCCCCTCCTGGCCTTTCCTCTGCTGTGGCGATTCCAGCGACACCTCCAGCCTGGACCCCTCTCCCAGGCCAGATGCACTGGCCCAACCACTGCACCCGCATCTCATCTTGGGGGCTAATAGGCCCCTCAGAGGGCTGAGATCCTGCTGTTCCTCATGCGCAGAAGAGGTCCCACCCTCTCCACCTTGTAAGCCGCCCCCCAGGCTCCCACCTCCTTGTGCTCCAGTGACTGTCAGACCCTCCTGCAGCGCCCATGGCCAGCCCCACGCTAATCCTCCTGCAGAGCCTACGGTCAGTCCCCATGCTAATCCCCTCTACCCCCGCAGCCCTGGCCCAAGCCCAACCCTCCAGCAGGCCCCAACCAAGCTCCCTGACCCCAGGGGGCCGCTCACACCCCAACTCAACGTTTTCTTCCTGCAGCATAAACAAGGTCATGACTCTCTCCCCTTGTGATTCCCCCCCAAGGTTTCCCCCTCTGCTGGGGTGTCTGGTGGGAGAGACATTTGCCAGGACCCTGAGAGTTCTCGGTATCCCCACTAGGCTGCTGGCTCCTGGTTTCCCAGACACTGAGCACCCCAGAAGGACAGGGACATAGTACCACACCCCAGAACCGTTCCTTAGGAGGACAAGGGACACAGCCCCCCAAAACCGCTCCTCAGGAGGACAAAGACACAGCACCCCAAAACTGCTCTTCAAGGGGACAAGGACACAGAACCTCACCCCAGAACCTTTCCTCAGGAAGACAAGGACAGAGCCCCCCAGAACCTCTCCTCTGGGGGACAAGGGACACAGCACCTCAGAACTGCCCCTCAGCAGGACAAGGACACAGCACCCAAGAACCGCTCCTTGGGAGGGCTGGAGCTGCTGCTGCCTGGTCAAGGAAAGCTGAGAAGGGCTGCGCAGCTGGGCCACAAGTGTGCAGGCGCGGCCCATCCCTTGGCCGCTGCATCACCCCCAAGGGACCTGAGGGAAAGAGGGACTGAGGCACATGTCAGCTCGTTCTGAAGCAGGGCATTACGGGCTCCGTTATGTTCCCCTAAATTCACACTGTGAACCCCCAGGACACCAGGATATGGCTGGATTTGGAGAAAGGTTTTTTAAAGAAGTGTCCAAGGTAACATGCTGTCACTACACATTGGAAAAGCAGGAACTAAACACACAGCCGTCCCTTCTCCAGGGGGTCTTCCGAACCCAGGAACTGAACCCAGGCCTTCCACACTGCAGGCGGACTTGTCACCAGCTGAGCCACCAGGGAAACCCAGGCACGCAGATCAGCGTCTCACACACCTGAGCAATTTGCAGTTGTTCAGTCGCTCAGTGTGTCCGACTCTTTGCAACCCCATGGACTGCACCATGCAGGCTTCTCTGTCCTTCTCCATCTCCAGGGACTTACTCAAACTCGTGTCCATTGAGTCAGTGATGCCATCCACCCAGACAGTTACTTAATTTTAAAGTGTAAAGATGCAGTCGGCTCAGAAATTGACCAAGAGGCCTCCAGGGCAGAGTGAACCTGGAGGCTCACTAAGGCTCCCCTAAGGCTCTGCTCGCCCTGGAGACCAGAGGTGGGCGTGAGGAAGTGCTGCCCCTTGTGGCCAGTCCCCATAGCAACGACTTTAGAACCAGGGCTGCGGGGCTCAGAATTCACCAGGGCTGTGAGGCTGTATGTGACACCTGCCTTCAAACGATGTCGCTGTGTAATCATTGGAAAATAATTTAAAACAGGGTACACTTCCAATAAACCAATTTCAACTGGTAAATTGTACTCATACTGTATAAGATCAAAAAAGGACCTGCATGGATACTCCAGCTCACTAAATATTAAATGAGTAGAAATCAAAACTACCATGATGAATCACTTCAAACTGGTCGAGAAGACCAACATCAAAAAGATCTACTAGGAATAAGTCCTACAGAGGGCACAGGGAAAACAGAATTGTCCTTCATTCTTTATCGGGATGCTAATTGGTACAGGAACTATGGGAAACAGCATAGAGGTTCCTTAAAAAAAACCTAAGCATAGTGAAACTGCAAGACCTGGCAGCCCCACTCCTGGACTTAGATCCAGATAAAATCAGAATTAGAAACGGCACATGCACCGCTGATTTCAGGGCAGTGTGACTCACAAACACAGGACACCAGAGACAACCAAACAGCCAGATCTGGAGCTAAGTTCCGAGCAGCTCACAGATCTAAACGCAGTGCCAGACACTGAGGACCTCTCGAGTCCACTGACCACAGCATGGACGCTTAGTGGTGCACCTCTTCACTGGGGCCCTGCTAAGTGATAAAGAAAACAGAGCGGTGCCAATGACCCCAGCATGCACGGACCAAATGATTATCATACAAGGGAAGTAAGTCAGAGAGAAAAGGCGCCTACAGTGTCACTGACAGGTGTATTCTGTCAGCTCATACAGATGGACCAACAGACACAACAGAAACAGACTCACACATTCACAAACCCAGCTCACGACACGACTCAGTGACTGACAGCAGCATGAAACGCTGTGCTGCGGACACTCAGCATTCACAAGGCCTGCGGGGCTGCGAGCGAAAACCACCCGATTTCAGGAAATATCCAAGGGCTGGTCCCCAAAAAAGAAAGCAAAACTTGGAAGACCTTCAGGAAGCCAATTTCAAGAGGAAAGTTTATATTACACCTTTGTAAAAAAGTCACAGGAAAAGATGTCAACATCACTAAATATTCAGTTCAGTTCAGTTCAGTTCAGTCGCTCAGTGGTGTCCGACTCTTTGTGACCCCATGAATCGCAGCACGCCAGGCCCCCCTGTTCATCACCATCTCTCAGAGTTCACTCAGACTCACGTCCATCGAGTCTGTGATGCCATCCAGCCATCTCATCCTCTGTCGTCCCCTTCTCCTCCTGCCCCCAATCCCTCCCAGCATCACAGTCTTTTCCAGTGAGTCAACTCTTTGCATGAGGTGGCCAAAGTACTGGAGTTTCAGCTTTAGCATCATTCCTTCCAAAGAAATCCCAGGGCTGATCTCCTTCAGAATGGACTGGTTGGATCTCCGTGCAGTCCAAGGGACTCTCAAGCGTCTTCTCCAGCAGCACAGTTCAAAAGCATCAATTCTTCGGTGCTCAGCCTTCTTCACAGTCCAACTCTCACATCCATACATGACCACAGGAGAAACCATAGCCTAGAGAAACGCAAATCAAAACTACAACAAGGTATCACCTCACATCAGTCAGAAGGGCCCTGTCAAAAACTCTACAAACATTAAACCCTGTAGAAGGTGTGATGAAAAGGGAACCCTCTTCTACAGATGCTGGAAATACAAATTGGGAACAGCCACTATTGAGGATGGGGTTCAGGCTCCTTAAGCAAGGGAAACAAGAATGAAATTAGAATACTCCCTACGACCACGCACAAAGCTAAGTTCCAAGCAGTTCACAGATTTAAATGTAACGTCAGATACTATAAGCCTCTTGAGGCGTATATAGGCAGATCATGCTTTGGCATAAATCACAGAAGGCTCTTTTTGCATCCACCTCTTAGAATAATGAAAAAACTAAAACAAACAAATGGGACCTAATTAACTTTCAAAGCCTTGGCAGAGCAAATGAAATCTAAAACAGAAGAAAAAGACCATCCTCAGGATGGGAAAAATGTTTGCAAAGGAGACTATCACAGCAAACTCATGTAAGGAGCTTGCGCGGCTCAATACATGTACCTGCACACATATACACACATATACATATACACACATATACATATACATGCATGCATGTACACACACATATACATATATACACATATACATATATACATGTACACACACACATATATAAATACACAAAAACACACAGCAGAAAATGGGCCAATGACCTAATTGGACATTTCTCCAAAGAAGGCATAGAGAAGGTCATTCATCAGATGAGAAGATGCTCAGTATAACCCATTATTCTATAAATAGGTAACTCAAAAGTCCAATGAAGTATCAACTCACACTGGTCAAAATGGCCATTTTAAAAAATCTGTGACAATAAATGCTGGAGAGTATGTGGAGAGCAGGGAGCCCTCTTGCAGTGTTTTTTGGGATGCAAACTGATACATCAACCAGAAAGAAAAGTATGGAGTTTCTCTTAAAAACTCAACAGAATCACCGTAGGACCCTGAAATCCCACATCTGGGCATAGATTTGGAAAAAAACAAAATCCTGAAAGACACCTGAACCCTAAGATCCCAGTTGCACCAGGCACCATCGCCAAGACAAGGAAGCAACCTGCACTTAAAAGGACAGATGATGCATGGAGGGGGCCACCTGTGCAACGGCACAGTGCTACTCAGCCACAAAGAAGGGTGAGATGACGCCACCTCCAGTCACAGGGAAGAAGGCAGAGCTGATCAGACGAAGTAAAGTGAGGAAGACAGGGAAAGACTAGTGTCTCATGATGTCACTCAGTTCAGTTCAGTTCAGCTCAGTCCAGTCGCTCAGTCGTGTCCGACTCTTTGCGACCCCACGAACCGCAGCACACCAGGCCTCCCTGTCCATCACCAACTCCCAGAGTTCACTCAGACTCATGTCCGTCGAGTCCGTGATGCTATCCAGCCATCTCATCCTCTGTTGTCCCCTTCTCCTCCTGCCCACAATCCCTCCCAGCATCAGAGTCCTTTCCAGTGAGTCAGCTCTTCACATGAGGTGGCCAAAGTACTGGAGTTTCAGCTTTAGCATCCTTCCTTCCAAATAAATCCCAGGGCTGATCTCCTTCAGAATGGACTGGTTGGACCTCCTTGCAGTCCCAGGGACTCTCAGGAGTCTTGAAAGACTAGCATCACATTATATCACTTTCAGGTAGAATCTAATAATGGTTACAAAATGAATGTCTTTACCCAGCAAAGGCAGACTCACAGACCTAGGAAAGAACCTTATGATTACTAAAAGAGAAAGGTGAGAGGCCAGAGGAAATAATTGGCTCATATTAACATGTGCACCGTGCTACTTATATAATAATCCCCAGAGAGACTGCATGGCACAAGGAAGCTACTCGACCCCCTGAAATAAGCTATATGGGAAACGGACCAGTAAAGGAACATATGTCTATATAACTGAATCAAGTTGCTGTATATAGGAAAGGGGGGGGGAACCCACACAAAATTGTAATTCACCTACATACTCCAAATTATATTTGAAAACAAAAAAAGAAAGAAAAAAAAAAAAGCCGACTCCAGTCCCCTTGAGCACTGACGACCTGAGCCGCTGTCAGATCTCTGGAGCCCGAGCAGGCTGGGGCCGAGGCTGGGAAGCCCTGTGTCCGAGGGAGCGGAGGAGAGCATCCCGGCCCGCGTGGCCAGCCATCCGCTCATGGACGGGAGCGCCTGCGACCTCTTCACCGGCGCGGCCTCCCCGTCCTGCAGAGGCGGCGAGCCCACTGCGCCCCGACGGTGCAGCCTCTGTGCTGGGGGAGCTCTAGGATTCCCCGGGACCCCCTCCTCCGCCTCCTTTCTTAGGGTCCCCCCAGCTACGGTGACAGCACACTGCGCAGAGAGGATGGTTTCAAGAAATGAGATGTGTCCCGGGAATAAACTGTAAGGGAGAAGAAGTCATGAGACACAAACCAGCCTTTGGTGATTCCTCCCGCACTTTCCGCTCTGACAATCCGCGAACAGAATCTTCCCTAAGGCTCCGGGCGCCTGAGTGAACCAGAGCCGGACATGAAGAAATGCTGCCGCCTTGTGGCGGCTTCTAGAGCAACAACTTAAATCTTGGTAGCCGCTCAGTCGTGTCTGACTCTTTGTGACCTCATGGACTGCAGCACGCCAGGCTTCCTGTCCTTTAGTGTCTCCCAGAGTTTGCTCAAACTCATGTCCATCGAGTCGGTGATGCCATGAAACCATCTTTTCTTCCGTCATGCTCTTCTCCTCCCACCTTCAATCTTTCCCAGCATCAGGGCCTTTTCCAGTGAGTCAGTTCTTCACATCAAGTGGCCAAAGTATTGGAGTTTCAGCATCAGTCCTTTCAATGAATATTCAGGACTGATTTCCTTTAGGATGGACTGGTTGGATCTCCCTGCAGTCCAAGGGACTCTCAAGAGTCTTCTCCAACACCACAGTTCAAAAGCATCCGTTTTTCAGTCTCATTCTCACATCCATACATGGCTACTGGAAAAACCATAGCTTTGACTATACGCACCTTTGTTGACAAAGTGATGTCTCTGCTTTCCAACACGCCGTCTAGGTTTGTCAAGTGTCTTTTCATTTCATGGCTGCAGTCACTGTGCCCCCTCCCCCATTACTACGCCTGGCATTAGCCTGGTGGGTTAGCCTGGCTACGGTCCACGGAGTCACAAAGAGCTGGACACGACTGAGCAACTAAGCACGCGGCACAAGTTAGACATAAGCAGCAGAGTTTCCTTTTGACTTTACTGTGTGGCTCTGAAAGCACTCTGAGAAACCAGAATATAGGGTTAGTGCTTAAGAGTGCAAGAGTACCTGGTATAAAGACTTGGAAAACTAATCCAGTTGGAAAATACTTTGATTTGGCTAAATTCCTATTGATACTGGCCAGTTACGTCACAGAAGGTGGCACACTGCTCTGGTTTGCCCAAGACTATCCCAAATATTTGGGATATTGGCCATCCAGAAGGGCACAGTCATTCTCAGAGCACTGTGTAATTAGTTGCAATGTCTTTTATGTCTATATAATTAATAAATTATCCTCCTATCTCTTTTTCTTGGCAGTTGACTTATTGAAGAGACTGTTTATTTCGCTAATTCATCTTCACAGTTTATAACAGGATTCCACAGAGAGAAAAAGGAAAACAGAAGGGAGAAAATATAAATGAAATCTAAAATAGTGTTGCTTCTTTGGAATACAGTCTGGCAGTTTCTCAAAAAAGTCAAGCATAGAATTAACATTCGAGCTACCCATTCTACTTCTGTGCATATACCCAAGGGAACTGAAAACACATGTGCACACAGAATCTAGTGCACAAATGTGCAGAGCAGTGTTCGTCATGATATTGCAAAAGAAGAGTCTGAAAGTCTATCAACTGATGAATGCATGAGTGATATATGCTACACCCACATATACATCTGTATATATAATGGACCATCATTCAGCTGTGAAAAGGTATGAAGGGTGGATCCGTGCTGTCAGACAGCAGAACTCTGGAAAGAAGTGAGAAGCCAGACGCTAAAAGCCACGTGGTGCCTGGTGTGCTGCTGGTCGTCACACAACAAATGACAAGAACGGCAACACCAGAGTTTGTTCTCTTCACCACTGAGCTAGCAGCCCTTCCCCACCACCCTCACAGGAGCGGGACGTCGAGGCAGAGCGGGGAGACACTGTCATCACTGCATCCAACTCCGTGGCTGCAGAAGGCTTTACTGCTCTTCCACGTTTGCAGATGAAAGAAGGCTGAGGCCTGGATGACTGCAACCAGACCATTAGCCACTCTGGGTTTCACCACATTTCACTGGTAAAATGGGAAATTGGATTGAGCTGTTTAAATAATTTTTTGAAGAAAATCCTTATTTATAAAATAGATAAAACTGGTGGTGCTTATTGAGGGGGGCCGGGAGTGCAGCCCACCCCTCAGTCCCTAGCCCCTCAACCACGCTCTGCTCCTTTAGTTTAAACAGCAGCTCTTCCCCATCTGAAATCTGGGGTCTAAGTCGTGTCAGGCACTCTTCTGCACTCACTCAGCCACGGTTTAATATTTAATTAAAAGAGACACATTGCATTTGCTCATTACGCAAGCTTGCCTCTGTCCCATCAGCCTTGTCGAAGATCCAACCCTCCCTTTCTGGGAATCACCTCCCGTCTCCAGGAGCCTGTTCACTTTGGCTCCACTGTCAATCTGCCACCTGCAAGCAGGGGAGGCCTGTGCTCAGAAGTTAGAGACGTTGGGTGAAGCTTCGGCTGGTACAGGCTGGCAGTGGCCCCGGCACGAGGAGGCTCAGCCGCTGTGGACCTGAAGCCCAGACATGTGCTGCTGCCACAGAACCTCCTGCCTTGGTGAGTAGACACATTATATTCCAACTTCCACAAAGAAAAGAAACAAAAGCCCTTTACACTGCTGACTGTGTAACAGGTTATTTTACAGTCATGATGCTAAAACACACTGTCACAGTCTCCACAGGAGAGTCAGGAGGAGGCTCCGACTTTCACAGCATGCTTGCCGGCAGATGTGTGAATTTTTTTTTTTTTAAAGCCCTCTTATCTTAGGGGCCACTGACGTTAGCTATGACTCTGATAATATGTGAAAATCTTGAAAATGAACTATATGAACTAATAGCCTCAAAAGTGATACTTCGATAAATAATATCATACTGCTGCTGCTAAGTCACTTCAGTCATCTCTGACTCTGTGTGACCCCATAGATGGCAGCCCACCAGGCTCCTCCATCCCTGGGATTCTCCAAGCAAGAACACTGGAGTGGGTTGCCATTTCCTTCTCCAGTGCATGCAAGTGAAAAGTCAAAGTGAAGTCGTTCAGTCGTATCTGACTCTTAGCGACCTCATGGACTGCAGCCCACCAGGCTCCTCTGTCCGTGGGATTTTCCAGGCAAGAGTACTGGAGTGGGTTGCCACTGCCTTCTCCAATATCATGCTATATAAAAGCAAAAGCATTGTGTAAGCAGGCAACATCCCTAAGTCTCGTGAGCTGCTAGAATGCCTGTCTGGGCGCTCTCTGGAAACAGGAACTTGCCAGACTCCTGAGGGCAGGAAGAAGCGCTCCTGATGAGCCCCCAGCACTTGGAACCCGCAGACGGGAGCCATGCTCCTGGCTTTTGGACTCTGGGTCAAAATACATGAGTCATCACTCTTGATCCCACTCAAAAAAAAAAGCCGACTCCAGTCCCCTTGAGCACTGACGACCTGAGCCGCTGTCAGATCTCTGGAGCCCGAGCAGGCTGGGGCCGAGGCTGGGAAGCCCTGTGTCCGAGGGAGCGGAGGAGAGCATCCCGGCCCGCGTGGCCAGCCATCCGCTCATGGACGGGAGCGCCTGCGACCTCTTCACCGGCGCGGCCTCCCCGTCCTGCAGAGGCGGCGAGCCCACTGCGCCCCGACGGTGCAGCCTCTGTGCTGGGGGAGCTCTAGGATTCCCCGGGACCCCCTCCTCCGCCTCCTTTCTTAGGGTCCCCCCAGCTACGGTGACAGCACACTGCGCAGAGAGGATGGTTTCAAGAAATGAGATGTGTCCCGGGAATAAACTGTAAGGGAGAAGAAGTCATGAGACACAAACCAGCCTTTGGTGATTCCTCCCGCACTTTCCGCTCTGACAATCCGCGAACAGAATCTTCCCTAAGGCTCCGGGCGCCTGAGTGAACCAGAGCCGGACATGAAGAAATGCTGCCGCCTTGTGGCGGCTTCTAGAGCAACAACTTAAATCTTGGTAGCCGCTCAGTCGTGTCTGACTCTTTGTGACCTCATGGACTGCAGCACGCCAGGCTTCCTGTCCTTTAGTGTCTCCCAGAGTTTGCTCAAACTCATGTCCATCGAGTCGGTGATGCCATGAAACCATCTTTTCTTCCGTCATGCTCTTCTCCTCCCACCTTCAATCTTTCCCAGCATCAGGGCCTTTTCCAGTGAGTCAGTTCTTCACATCAAGTGGCCAAAGTATTGGAGTTTCAGCATCAGTCCTTTCAATGAATATTCAGGACTGATTTCCTTTAGGATGGACTGGTTGGATCTCCCTGCAGTCCAAGGGACTCTCAAGAGTCTTCTCCAACACCACAGTTCAAAAGCATCCGTTTTTCAGTCTCATTCTCACATCCATACATGGCTACTGGAAAAACCATAGCTTTGACTATACGCACCTTTGTTGACAAAGTGATGTCTCTGCTTTCCAACACGCCGTCTAGGTTTGTCAAGTGTCTTTTCATTTCATGGCTGCAGTCACTGTGCCCCCTCCCCCATTACTACGCCTGGCATTAGCCTGGTGGGTTAGCCTGGCTACGGTCCACGGAGTCACAAAGAGCTGGACACGACTGAGCAACTAAGCACGCGGCACAAGTTAGACATAAGCAGCAGAGTTTCCTTTTGACTTTACTGTGTGGCTCTGAAAGCACTCTGAGAAACCAGAATATAGGGTTAGTGCTTAAGAGTGCAAGAGTACCTGGTATAAAGACTTGGAAAACTAATCCAGTTGGAAAATACTTTGATTTGGCTAAATTCCTATTGATACTGGCCAGTTACGTCACAGAAGGTGGCACACTGCTCTGGTTTGCCCAAGACTATCCCAAATATTTGGGATATTGGCCATCCAGAAGGGCACAGTCATTCTCAGAGCACTGTGTAATTAGTTGCAATGTCTTTTATGTCTATATAATTAATAAATTATCCTCCTATCTCTTTTTCTTGGCAGTTGACTTATTGAAGAGACTGTTTATTTCGCTAATTCATCTTCACAGTTTATAACAGGATTCCACAGAGAGAAAAAGGAAAACAGAAGGGAGAAAATATAAATGAAATCTAAAATAGTGTTGCTTCTTTGGAATACAGTCTGGCAGTTTCTCAAAAAAGTCAAGCATAGAATTAACATTCGAGCTACCCATTCTACTTCTGTGCATATACCCAAGGGAACTGAAAACACATGTGCACACAGAATCTAGTGCACAAATGTGCAGAGCAGTGTTCGTCATGATATTGCAAAAGAAGAGTCTGAAAGTCTATCAACTGATGAATGCATGAGTGATATATGCTACACCCACATATACATCTGTATATATAATGGACCATCATTCAGCTGTGAAAAGGTATGAAGGGTGGATCCGTGCTGTCAGACAGCAGAACTCTGGAAAGAAGTGAGAAGCCAGACGCTAAAAGCCACGTGGTGCCTGGTGTGCTGCTGGTCGTCACACAACAAATGACAAGAACGGCAACACCAGAGTTTGTTCTCTTCACCACTGAGCTAGCAGCCCTTCCCCACCACCCTCACAGGAGCGGGACGTCGAGGCAGAGCGGGGAGACACTGTCATCACTGCATCCAACTCCGTGGCTGCAGAAGGCTTTACTGCTCTTCCACGTTTGCAGATGAAAGAAGGCTGAGGCCTGGATGACTGCAACCAGACCATTAGCCACTCTGGGTTTCACCACATTTCACTGGTAAAATGGGAAATTGGATTGAGCTGTTTAAATAATTTTTTGAAGAAAATCCTTATTTATAAAATAGATAAAACTGGTGGTGCTTATTGAGGGGGGCCGGGAGTGCAGCCCACCCCTCAGTCCCTAGCCCCTCAACCACGCTCTGCTCCTTTAGTTTAAACAGCAGCTCTTCCCCATCTGAAATCTGGGGTCTAAGTCGTGTCAGGCACTCTTCTGCACTCACTCAGCCACGGTTTAATATTTAATTAAAAGAGACACATTGCATTTGCTCATTACGCAAGCTTGCCTCTGTCCCATCAGCCTTGTCGAAGATCCAACCCTCCCTTTCTGGGAATCACCTCCCGTCTCCAGGAGCCTGTTCACTTTGGCTCCACTGTCAATCTGCCACCTGCAAGCAGGGGAGGCCTGTGCTCAGAAGTTAGAGACGTTGGGTGAAGCTTCGGCTGGTACAGGCTGGCAGTGGCCCCGGCACGAGGAGGCTCAGCCGCTGTGGACCTGAAGCCCAGACATGTGCTGCTGCCACAGAACCTCCTGCCTTGGTGAGTAGACACATTATATTCCAACTTCCACAAAGAAAAGAAACAAAAGCCCTTTACACTGCTGACTGTGTAACAGGTTATTTTACAGTCATGATGCTAAAACACACTGTCACAGTCTCCACAGGAGAGTCAGGAGGAGGCTCCGACTTTCACAGCATGCTTGCCGGCAGATGTGTGAATTTTTTTTTTTTTAAAGCCCTCTTATCTTAGGGGCCACTGACGTTAGCTATGACTCTGATAATATGTGAAAATCTTGAAAATGAACTATATGAACTAATAGCCTCAAAAGTGATACTTCGATAAATAATATCATACTGCTGCTGCTAAGTCACTTCAGTCATCTCTGACTCTGTGTGACCCCATAGATGGCAGCCCACCAGGCTCCTCCATCCCTGGGATTCTCCAAGCAAGAACACTGGAGTGGGTTGCCATTTCCTTCTCCAGTGCATGCAAGTGAAAAGTCAAAGTGAAGTCGTTCAGTCGTATCTGACTCTTAGCGACCTCATGGACTGCAGCCCACCAGGCTCCTCTGTCCGTGGGATTTTCCAGGCAAGAGTACTGGAGTGGGTTGCCACTGCCTTCTCCAATATCATGCTATATAAAAGCAAAAGCATTGTGTAAGCAGGCAACATCCCTAAGTCTCGTGAGCTGCTAGAATGCCTGTCTGGGCGCTCTCTGGAAACAGGAACTTGCCAGACTCCTGAGGGCAGGAAGAAGCGCTCCTGATGAGCCCCCAGCACTTGGAACCCGCAGACGGGAGCCATGCTCCTGGCTTTTGGACTCTGGGTCAAAATACATGAGTCATCACTCTTGATCCCACTCAAAGGCTTCTTTCTCCAGAATTTGCAGGTATAAAGACCCATAAAAGCCATGGTGTAGATCAGTTTACAGGCGATTAGAGCACGTTTCTCTTTAGTCAGTGACTGCGTCTGTAGGCAGCGCTTCTGCTCTTGCTGAAGAGCTGATGAAATGTGCTACAGCAGATGTTTCTTTCTGCTACACACTTTACTGTAATGATACTCCCATTATTTCTGAAAGTTCCTTTTAATTTAATCCCATCAACAGAGCTGATACTTAGCAAGCACCTACTCTGCACCAGGTTCCAGAAAGCTAAATGTGTTGTGCTTATTCTTATTCACCTAGAGAAGGAAATGGCAGCCCACTCCAGTGTTCCTGCATGGAGAATCCCACAGACAGAGAAGCCTGGCAGGCTACAGCCCGTGGCGTCGCCAAGAGTCAGACACGACTGAAGCAAATTAGAACGCCTGATTCACCAAACATGCTGACAAGGCCACGAGAAAGTGCTCCTCATGATGAGACTTCAGCTGAGAAACACTGAGTGGCCTCCCAGAACCACTCAACTGTCAGAGGCAGAACTACTGCTTAGGTCTGGATCTAACAGCTACCAAGCACAGAAATGAGCTAACAGAGTCAGCTTATGCTCAAGACTCCGTTCAAGCCAACAATTCTCTTTCTAAGGAAAATCTTCACTTGAATTTAAAACTTTGAACACTTTTAGAGCGCCAGGCAGAAATCTAGAGCTGAACCGTGTGTGAGCACACCAGCTGGTTACTACCACCACCACCACCAACCCAGCCTGCTCCTGCACAGCCTGCACTTGTGGCGAAGGCTCATCCTGGCAGAGCAGACCTCGAGATGCGAGAAGCAGACTAGAGAAGCGCAGCGAGGGCCCTGGCTGGCTGGGAGGCCCTGGGGCGGCAGACGGCCACCTGGGGGTGGGACACAGGGGCGCCTCTCCCTCGGGGGTGGGGACACAGGGGCGCCTCTCGAGAGTAAAGAAGGAATCTATTCTCGAACAAAAAGGTATTTGGAGTCAGAATACAATGCCTAGAATGAGTGAGAGATCACATCACACTTGGGGGAGGCTATTCCAGAGGTGTGCCTCCAAGAAAAGTGGCAGGAGGAACGGGAAGTAACTGAGACTGGATGTGAAGGTCAGGCTAAACTGATGCAAAGCTGCGCAGAGCAGATCCTAAACCAAAAACAAGCCCTAAAGTAAGGCCTGTTCCCAACTGCGACGCGCATTTCTCTGCTGGAAGATGTGGGGCCCATAGCCTCTGCAATGGCACAGCTAGTTTGTGACCGACTGTGCTCAAAAGAAAAGAAAATGATGTCTTGGAAATGGTGCGGTGGGGTGATTCTGGAAGCACTTAAGACCAGCTTTGCTAAGCAAGGCCAAATGAGCATAGAAGCTTAGAAAGCCAATCTATCACCTATTGACTGTCTTACTGTCAGGGATCGAAAAGTTTCAGTGGCTCATAATTCTGCCATGATTTCCCCCCAAGCACAAATCATACATGCTAGAGTTTATAATCACAGTGTTTTCTTCTGCTTTGGGTGGTGATGGGAATAGGGGGTGGGGGTGCTTTAGGTCCACCAAAAGTTTCAACTTTATTTTTTTCCATGATTTTTGAACATAGCAGCTTTTGTTACTTCAAACATTGTGAGTTTTCTTTTCTCTTTTATAAGTAGTAATGTATAATAAACTTTGAGTTAAAAATGTAACAGATCTGAAACTCAATTCTGCAGAAACAAGATACACAAAGTCACTCTTACCTTCAGTGCTCCTCGCAGCAGCCCTCGCCAAGCACACAGCGCCCCCAGCGCATGCAGCCGCTTCTCACGGCCTAGACCCTGAAATCTCTGTAGGCCTGGCCATCCGTTTCCTTCTTCACTGTAGAAGACTGTGTTATTTTAATCTCAGTGAGAGGGGAATAATTGTAGCTTTAATATAGCTATGGCCTAGATGCCTCTATTTCCAGCAAATTTTATTTTATTGTAAATATTACATCTAATGTACTGGGGAATGGGTTGGCAAACCACTTCAGTATTCTTACCTTGAGAACCCCATGAACAGTATAAAAAGGCAAAAAGATAGGACACTGAAAGTTGAAATCCCCAGGTCAGTAGGTGCCCAATATGCTACTGGAGAAGAACAGAGAAATAACTCCAGAAAGAATGAAAAGATGGAATCAAAGCAAAAGCAACAGCCGGTTACGGGTGCAACTAGTAATAGAAGTAAAGTCCAACGTGGTTAAAGAGCAGTTTTGCGAAGGAACCTGGAATGGTGGGTCCATAGATCAAGGTAAATTAGAAGTGGTCAAACAGGAGATGGCAAGAGTGAACATCAGTGTTTTAGGAATCAGTGAACTAAGATGGAGTGGAATGGGTGAATTTAATTCAGATGACCATCATATCTACTACTGTGGGCAAGAGTCCCTTAACAGTAATGGAGTTGCCCTCCTAGTCAACAAAAGAGGCTGAAATGCAGTATTTGTGTGCCATCTCAAAAATAACAGAATGATCGCTCTTCATTTCCAAGGCAAATCATTCAACATCACAGTAATCCAAGTCTATATCCCAACAAGTAACGCTGAAGAAGCTAAAGCTGAATGGTTCTATGAAGACTTACAAGCCTTTCTAGAACTAACACCCAAAAAAGGTGTCCTTTTCATAATAGGGAACTGGAATGCTAAAGTAGGAAGTTAACAAACACCTGGAGTAACAGGCAAATCTGGCCTTGGAATGCGGAATGAAGCAGGGCAAAGGCTAATAGAGTTTTGCCAAGAGAACGTACTGGTCATAGCAAACACCCTCTTCCAACAACACAAGAGAAGACTCTACATGGACATCACAAGACAGTCAATACTGCAATCAGACTGATTTCATTCTTTGCAGCCAAAGATGGAGAAGCTCTATACAGTCAGCAAAAACATGACTGGGAGCTGACTGTGGCTCAGATCATGAACTCCTTATTACAAAATTCAGACTTAATTTGAAGATAATAGGGAAAACCACTAGACCATTAAGGTATGACCTAAATCAAAACCCTTATGACTATACAGTGGAAGTGAGAAATAGATTCAAGGGGGTAAATCTGACAGACAGAGTGCCTAAAGAACTATGGACGGAGGTTCAGGACATTGTACAGGAGGCAGTGATCAAGACCATTCCCAAGAAAAAGAAACGCAAAAAAGCAAAACAGTTGCCTGAGGTGGGCTTACAAATAGCTGTGAAAAGAAGAGAAGTGAAAGGCCAAAAAAAAGGAAAGATATAAGCATCTGAATGCAGAGTTCCAAAGAATAGCAAGGGGAAATAAGAAAGCCTCCCTCAGTGATCAGTGCAAAGAAACAGAGGGAAAGAATAGAATGGGAAAGATAGAGATCTCTTCAAGAAAATAAGAAAATCAAGGAAACATTTAATGCAAATACGCACACACAAAAGGACAGAAAAGGTATGGCCCTAACAGAAACAGATGATATAAGAAGAAGTGGCAAGAATACACAGAAGAACTATGCAAAATAAATTTTCATGACCCAGATAACCAGAATGGTGTGATCACTCACCTAGAGCCAGACATCCTGGAATGAGAAGTCAAGTGGGCTTTAGGAAGCATCACTATGAACAAAGCTAGTGGAGATGATGGAAGACCAGTTGAGCTGTTTCAAATCCTAAAAGATGATGCTGTGAAAGTGCTGCACTCAATATGCCAGCAAATTTGGAAAACTCAGCAGTGGCCACAGGACTGGAAAAGTTCAGTTTTCATTCCAGTGAAGGGGAATGACAAAGAGCGCTCAGACCACCGCACAGTTGCTCTCATCTCGCACGTTAGCAGCGTGATGCTCAAAATTCTCCAAGCCAGGCATTAACGGTATGTGCACCATAAATGTCCAGATGTTCAAGCCGGATTTTGAAAAGGCAGAGGAACCAGAGATCAAATCGCCAACATCCTTTGGATCATCGAAAAAGCAAGAGAGTTCCAGAAAAACACCTACTTCTGCTTTATTGGTTATAACAAATTCTCTAACTGTGTGGGTTACATCAAACTGTGGAAAATTCTGAAAGAGATGGGAATACCAGACCACTTGACCTGCTTCCTGAGAAATCTGCATGTAGATCAGGAAGCAACAATTAGAACTGCACATGGAACAACAGACTGGTTCCAAATAGGAAAAGGAGGACGTCAAGGCTGTATATTGTCACCCCATTTATTTAACTTATATGCAGAATACATCATGAGAAACGCTGGGCTGGAAGAAGCACAAGCTGGAATCAAGACTGCTGGGATAAATATCAATAACCTCAGATACGCAGATGACACCATCCTTATGGCAGAAAATGAAGATGAACTGAAGAGCCTCTTGATGAAAGTGAAAGAGGAGAGTGAAGAAGTTGACTTAAAGCTCAACATTCAGAAAACTAAGATCATGGCATCTGGTCCCATCACTTCATGGCAAATAGATGGGGAAACAGTGGAAACAGTGAGAGACTTTATTTTCTTGGGCTCCCAAATCACTGCAGATGGTGACTGCAGCCATGAAATTAAAAGACTCTTGCTCCTTGGAAGAAAAGTTGTGACCAACCTAGATAGTATATTCAAAAGCAGAGACATTACTTTGCCATCAAAGGTCTGTCTAGTCAAACCTATGGTTTTCTCAGTAGTCATGTATGGATGTGAGAGCTGGACTATAAAGAAAGCTGAGCAGCAAGGAATTGCTGCTTTTGAACTGTGGTGCTGGAGAAGACTCTTGAGAGTCCCTTGAAATGTGAGGAGATCAAACCAATCAATCTGAAAGGAAACCAGTCCTGAATATTCACTGGAAGGACTGATGCTGAAGCGTAAGATCCAATGCTTTGGCCACTTGATGCGAAGAACTGTCTCATCCCAGCCTGATGCTGAGAAAGATTGAAGGCAGGAGGAGAAGGGGATGACAGAGGATAAGTTGGCTGGATGGCACCACCAACTCAATGGACATGAGTTTGAGCATGATCCGGGAGTTGGAGATCGACAGGGAAGCCTGGCAGGCTGCAGTACATGGGATCACAAAGGGCCAGACACAACTGAGCGACTGACCTGAATATCTAACATTATTTGTTTTCTTTGAAAAAATAAGCATCTATAACTTTATTCACAATGTGGATTTAAAACATGAGTTTGTTTTTCATATTAATGTTCTCACCCTGTCTGATATTATTTGAAATTTAGTTTTGTGTCCAAAATCACACTGTAATCATTCTTAGATTTCTTAAGTAACCAAATAAATTTAGTTTTACTGAATACAAAACAATATAACAACTTAAAAAAATAAGTTTTTAAAATGAATAAGAAATCATCTAACGTTGAATACTTATAAATGTCAGTTGTGTTCTGAGGGAGAGAAACTGGTCTGTTCTCTTTCCATTGCATTCTGGGGACACCAGGAGCCCCATTCAAGAATAACCTAGCTCTAACCTTTTCTTACGTCTGCATACTATAGGATGGCTGATAAGCAGATATTGAAGAAAGTTCTGCTTTGTTCCAATAACAACCTCAGTTTTTCTCAACAATTTTTTTCCCCAGCAGTGGAATCCCAGACTTCAAGAATCCACTGAATTCTCACAACCTGATCTGTGAGATTCTTCAGTTTTTTTTTCTTTTGTCATAATATATACAATTGGAATATGTGAAGATGAGATGAAGCCAGAGACATCCCTTCACAGCTGAAACCTGTGTGATCTGCTTCAGTTCCTACTGTAGACTCTTCTGCTTTTTATTATTAATCACTTAACATTTTTTTAAAACTTGAATAAATTTATTCTGAATTTTAGTGTATTTTTAGTGGAGAAATGTGCAAATCTATCTGTGCCTCTCTGTTCCCTGACTTATCATCAGATTAATTATAACTCAGCTTTAGTTTCTGTCTTCAGCACAATGGATTCCAAAGCATCAGCTTTCATTCCTGGCACAGGTGCCACCTCCATTTCTCTCTGTTTCTAGGTCTGTGCGTGGAAGCTCTGATATGACCTGTTTTCCCACATCTCTTTTTGCCCACTGTAAAGGCACACATCTCCCCCCTAAACACACACGTTATAGACCCTCCCAGCCAAACTGTCCTCTCGAGGCAATAGATTTTGCATGAATCTCCATGTTACTGTGATTCATTTTGCAACCCTGTGACTCACTTCATCACCTCCAAGAGTCCCAAGAAGGGAAGGAAGGGAGCAGGCAAAGTGGTCCAATCCTACGCCTTAACCAGCACTGTAGAATATCCATACTTAACAAGCTCTGGCAAGTGTGAATCATTTTGCACTGAACATACATGCCTATGCATTGCTGTTGGCTTCAGAGCTCTTAATCATTAGAGCCCTCCACCTACAGAAGGGAATCGCAAGGACCACTCGGTGATTTTAGGGCTATAAAAAGTGAAAGATGTTCTCCTAAAACACTGAGGAGAGAAGAAAAGCAGACGCCTTCACCCCAGGTCACAACTGTAGGAGGGTCTCTCACTGTCCATGGCTGGAGGGGCGGCCCGTTCCCTCCTCCTGAAGTCTCCTAGAGCAGAGTCTGTGGTTCACCCTTAGATGAACCAGGGCTCTCAGTGGCTGTTTTGCCATCACAGCCCCAAATCCTCAAGCAGGCACTGGAATCTCCATGAGTCACAACTGAAGATTTCTGTTAAAGTCAGTTCAGTTCAGATGCTCAGTCCTGTCTGACTCTTTGCGACCCCATGGACTGCAGCACACCAGGCCTCCCTATCCATCACCAATTCCCAAAGCTTGCTCAAACTCATGTCCATCGAGTCAGTGATGCCATCCAACCATCTCATCCTCTGCCATCCCCTTCTCAATCTTTCCCAGCATCAGGCTCTTTTCAAATGAGTCGGTTCTTCCCATCAAGTGGCCAAAGTACTGGAGTTTCAGCTTCAACATCAGTCCCTCCAATGAATATTCAGGACTGATTTCCTTTAGGATGGATGTGTTGGATCTCATTACAGACCAAGGGACTCTCAAGAGTCTTCTCCAAAACCACAGTTCAAAAGCATCAATTCTTCGGTGCTCAGCTTTCTTCACAGTCCAACTCTCACACCCATACATGACTACTGGAAAAATCATAGCCTTGACTAGACAGATCTTTGTTGGCAAAGTAATGTCTCTGCTTTTCAATATGCTGTCTAGGTTGGTGATAACTTTTCTTCCAAGGAGTAAGCATCTTAATTTCATGGCTGCAGTCACCATTTGCAGTAATTTTTGAGTCCCAAAAAATAGTCTGTCACTGTTTCCACTGTTGCCCCATCTATTTGCCATGAAGTGATGGGACCAGATGCCATGATCTTTGTTTTCTGAATGTTCAGCTTTAAGCCAACTTTTCTACTCTCTTCTTTCACTTTCATCAAGAGGCTCTTTAGTGCTTCTTCACTTTCTGCCATAAATGTGGTGTCATCTGCATATCTGAGATTATTGATATTTCTCCCAGCAATTTTGACTCCAACTTGTGCTTCATCCAGCCCAGCGTTTCTCATGATGTTTATGCATTTAAGTTANCTACTCTCTTCTTTCACTTTCATCAAGAGGCTCTTTAGTGCTTCTTCACTTTCTGCCATAAATGTGGTGTCATCTGCATATCTGAGATTATTGATATTTCTCCCAGCAATTTTGACTCCAACTTGTGCTTCATCCAGCCCAGCGTTTCTCATGATGTTTATGCATTTAAGTTAAATAAGCAGTGTGACAATATACAGTATTGAAATACTCCTTTTCCTATTTGGAACCAGTCTGTTGTTCCATGTCCAGTTCTAACTGTTGCTTATTGACCTGCTTACAGATTTCTCAAGAAGCAGGTCAAGTGGTCTGGTATTCCTATCTTTTTCAGAATTTTCCACAGTTTCTTGTGATTCACACAGTCAAAGGCTTTGGCATAGTCAATAAAGCAGAAATAGATGTTTTTCTGGAACTCTCTTGCTTTTTCCATGATCCAGTGGATGTTGGCAATTTGATCTCTGGTTCCGCTGCCTTTTCTAAAATCAGTTTGAACATCTGGAAGTTCATGGTTCATGTACTGATGAAGCCTGGCTTGGAGAATTTTGAGGATTACTTTACTAGCATGTGAGATGAGTGCAATTGTGTGGTAGTCTGAATATTCTTTGTCATTGCCTTTCTTTGGGATTAGAATGAAAACTGACATTTTCCAGTCCTGGGGCCACTGCTGAGTTTTCCAAATTTGCTGGCTTATTGAGTGCAGCACTATCACAACATCACCTTTTGGGATTTGAAATAGCTCAACTGGAATTCCATCACCTCCACTAGTTTTGTTCGTAGTGATGCTTCCTAAGGCCCACTTGACTTCTCATTCCAGGATGTCTGGCTCTAGGTGAGTGATCACATCATCATGATTATCTGGGTCATGAAGATCTTTCTTGTACAGTTCTTCCGTGTATTCCTGCCACCTCTTCTTAATATCGTTTGCTTCTGTTAGGTCCATACCATTTCTGTCCTTTATTGAGCCCATCTTTGCATAAAATGTTCCCTTGGTATACCTAATTTTCTTGAAGAGATCTCTGGTCTTTCCCATTCTGTTGTTTTCCTCTATTTCTTTGCACTGATCACGAGGAAGGCTTTCTTATCTCTCCTTGCTATTCTTTGGAACTCTGCATTCAAATGGGTATATCTTTCCTTTCCTTCTTTGCTTTCACTTCTCTTCTTTTCACAGCTATTTGTAAGGCCTCCTCAGACAGCCATTTCGCTTTTTTGCATTTCTTTTCCATGGGGATGGTCTTGATTCCTGTCTCCTGTACAATGTCACGAACCTCATTCTATAGTTCATCAGGCACTCTATAGATCAGATCCAGGCCTTTAAATCTATTTCTCACTTCCACTGTATAATCATAAGGGATTTTATTTAGGTCATATCTGAATGGTCTAGCGGTTTTCTCTGCTTTCTTCAATTTGAGTCTGAATTTGGCAATAAGGAGTTCATGATCTGAGCCACAGTCAGCTCCCAGTCTTGTTTTTGCTGACTGTATAGAGCTTCTCCATATTTGGCTGCAAAGAATATAATCAATCTGATTTCAGTGTTAACCATCTGGTGATGTCTATATGTAGAGAGCTTTTTCTTGTGTCGTTGGAAGAGGGTGTTTGCTATGACCAGTGTGTTCTCTTGGCAAAACTCTATTAGCCTTTTCCCTATTTCATTCTGTACTCCAAGGCCAAATTTGCCTGTTACTCCAGGTGTTTCTTGACTTCCTACTTTTGTATTCCAGTCCCCTATAATGAAAAGGACATCTTTTGGGGGCGTTAGTTCTAGAAGGTCTTGTAGGTCTTTATAGAAAAATTCAACTTCAGCTTCTTCAGTGTTACTGGTTGGGCCATAGACTTGGATAACTGTGATATTGAATGGTTTGCCTTGGAGACGAACAGAGATCATTCTGTCATTTTGGGGACTGCATCTAAGTACTACATTTCAGACTCTTTTGTTGACCATGATGGCTACTCCATTTCTTCTAAGGGATTCTTGCCCACTGTAGTAGATATAATGGTCATCTGAGTTAAATTTGCCCATTCCAGTCCATTTTAGTTTTCTGATTCCTAAAATGTTTACATTCACCCTTGCCATCTCTTCTTTGAGCACTTCCAATTTGCCTTGATTCATGGACCTAACATTCCAGGTTCCTATGCAATATTGCTCTTTACAGCATTCAACTTTGCCTCTATCCCCAGCCTCATCCACAACTGGGCGTTTTTGCTTTGGCTCCATCCCTTCCTTCTTTCTGGAGTTATTTCTCTATTCTTCTCCAGTAGCATATTGGGCATCTGCTGACATGGGGAGTTCGTTTTTCAGTGTTCTATCTTTTTGCCTTTTTGTACTGCTCATGGGGTTCTCAAGGCAAGAATACTGAAGTGGTTTTCTATTCCCTACTCCAGTGGACCACATTCTGTCAGACCTCTCCACCATGACCCATCTGTCTTGAGTGGCTGTACACAGCATGGCTCATAGTTTCATTGAGTTAGACAAAGCTAAAGTCAAGTTTAAAGTCAAGTTCCTCATTATTCCGCAAGCTATGGCTTATGTGTTTTTCATCCATCCACCCCATCACACAATGCTCAGTGTCATGAGACACTCCTTATCAGTGACGCACAACAAAAAAGCAAATTCAGATTTGCCACAGAATCATTGTTGGTCTCCATATCCATCACAAAGGCATAGTGATCGAAAGTGCTTGTTTTCTCGACCCAGCCTCAGCCACATTTACCTGGTTGGCATCCCAGAAAGCTAACCACTATGAACTGTCCAAAGAATCCCCTGCCCTCTGAACTCCCATCAGCTCGGTCAACAGATTGCTCTGCACATCGACAGGCTTCCTACTTGGCGCTAGTGGTAAAGATACCGCCTGCCGGTGCAGGCAGACATAAGAGATGTAGGTTCAGTCCCTGGGTCAGGAAGGATCCCTGCAGAAGGGCAGGGCAACCCACTTCAGTGTTCTTGCCTGGAGAATCCAACAGACAGACAGACAAAGGGTCACAAAAAGCTGGACACGACTGAAGCGACCTAGCATGCATGGATGCTAGACGCTGACTGGCTTTCTGGGACCCTTGATCCAAGTTTGCAGCTCCCGTCAATCAGCAAACTTCACAAAGCTGTCTCTCTGAGTTTGAGTCCTAGTAATAGAGCCAGCTCAGGCCTGGGGATATGCTTCTTCCCCCCTTATCACTCACCTGCGTGTCGCAATGTTTCTTGAATCCCTTACATTCTGCTCTTACACCTTTGCCAGCGTCAGTGTCTTCATCAGTAATTTTCTGTCAGAACTCTGAATCATACAGTTAGCACCATTTTCCTGATTTTACACATGAGATAGGGAGCATCTAGAAACTTCTCTGAGATTGCTTAGTGCACGTGCCCAGGCACAAATACATGTTTGTCTTACTTTAAAACCAGTGCTTTTAATGACATTCATGCCTTCCCAATGAGACGTTCCATCTTGGAGAATGTCCCGAGTCATATGCTCCATGGGGATTCTCCAGGCAAGAATACTGGAGTAGGTTGCCATGCCCTCTTCCAGGGTAACTTCCCAATCCAGGGACTGAATCCAAGTCTTCCCACACTGCAGGCAGATTCTTTATCACCTGAGCCACCATGTCTAACTTAGTAAAGTAGCAAAAAGGAGGTGTTAAGAGTCACTGGAGTTTCACCTCAGTGCAGACCCTGCTTGTGCACACTGCCTTATCTCCATGAGAGCGGGAGGCACTAACCCCACAGTTTTATCTGGAGACCAGCAAATTAAGGGGTATTGGAGCAACTTCAATGCCTTGAGGTCCAAGAACGCTTTTATTTCCCAATCGGTAACCTTCACAATTGCACTTATCGCACATGAGTGAGAAAGCTCAAAATTCTGTTCAAGCTGGATTTAGAAAAGGCAGAGGAACCAGAGATCAAATTGTCAACATTTGCTGGATCATGGAAAAGCAAGAGGATTCCAGAAAAACATCTGCTTCATTGACTATGCTAAAGCCTTTGACTGTGTGGATCACAACAAACTGTGGGAAATTATTAAAGAGACATGAATACCAGACCACCTTACCTGCCTCCTGAGAAACCTGTACTCAGGTCAAGAAGCAACAGTTAGAACTGGACATGAAACAACAGACTGGTTCCAAAATGGGAAAGGAGTATGTCAAGGTTGTATATTATCACTCTGCTTATTTAACTTATTTGCAGAGTACATCACTGAAACGTCAGGCTAGATGAAGCACAAGCTGGAATCAAGATTGCCAGAAGAAATATCAATAACCTCAGATATGCAGATGACACCACCCTTATGGCAGAAAGTGAAGAGGAACTAAAGAGCCTCTTTTTTTTTTTTGAGTTTTATTTTTTTTTAATTAATTTGTTTATTTAATTACAATACTGTATTTGTTTTGCCATACATTGACATGTATTAGCCACAGGTGAACACAATCTCCCAATGCCGAAGCCCCCTCCCACCTCCCACCCCACACCATCTACCTGAATCATCCTGTGCACCAGCCCCATGCATCCTGCATCCTGCATTGAACATAGACTGGCGCTTCATTTCTTACAAGATAGCATACGTTTCAATGCCATTCTCCCAAACCATCCCACCCTTTCCCTCTCCCCCAGAGTCCAAAAGTCCGTTCTATACCTCTGTGTCTCTTTTGTTGTCTCACATATAGGGTCATCATTACTATCTTCTAAATTCCATATATATGTGTCAGTATACTGTATTGGTGTTTTTCTTTCTGGCTTACTTCACTCTGTATAATC
>SJYG01001351.1:116295-172816 GCA_006410535.1 Litocranius walleri
ATGTTGAATTTTGTCAAAGGCTTTTTCTGCATCTATTGAGATAATCATATGATTTTTATTTCTCAGTTTGTTAATGTGATGAATTACATTGATTGACTTGCGGATATTGAAGAATCCTTGCATCCCTGGGATAAAGCCCACTTGGTCATGGTGTATGATCTTTTTAATGTGTTGCTGGATTCTGATTGCTAGGATTTTGTTGAGGATTTTTGCATCTATGTTCATCAGTGATATTGGCCTGTAGTTTTCTTTTTTTGTGGTGTCTTTGTCAGGTTTTGGTATTAGGGTGATGGTGGCCTCATAGAATGAGTTTGGAAGTTTACCTTCCTCTGCAATTTTCTGGAATAGTTTCAGTAAGATAGGTGTTAGCTCTTCTCGAAATTTTTGGTAGAATTCAGCTGTGAAGCCGTCTGGACCTGGGCTTTTGTTTGCTGGAAGATTTCTGATTACAGTTTCAATTTCCATGCTTGTGATGGGTCTGTTAAGATTTTCTATTTCTTCCTGGTTGAGTTTTGGAAAGTTGTACTTTTCTAAAAATTTGTCCATCTCTTCCAAGTTGTCCATTTTATTGGCATATAGTTGCTGATAGTAGTCTCTTATGATTCTTTGTATTTCTGAGTTGTCTGTCGTGATCTCTCCATTTTCATTTCTAATTTTGTTGATTTGATTTTTTTCTCTTTGTTTCTTGATGAGTCTGGCTAATGGTTTGTCAATTTTATTTATCCTTTCAAAGAACCAGCTTTTTGCTTTGTTGATTTTTGCTATGGTCTCTTTTGTTTCTTTTGCATTTATTTCTGCCCTAATTTTTAGGATTTCTTTCCTTCTACTAACTCTGGGGTTCTCTATTTCTTCCTTTTCTAGTTGCTTTAGGTGTAGAGTTAGGTTATTTATTTGACTTTTTTCTTGTTTCTTGAGGTATGCCTGTATTGCTATGAACTTTCCTCTTAGGACTGCTTTTATAGTGTCCCAAAGGTTCTGTGTAGTTGTGTTTTCATTTTCATTCGTTTCGATGCATATTTTGATTTCTTTTTTGATTTCTTCTGTGATTTGTTGATTATTCAGAAGGGTGTTGATCTTTTATAGAAACAGTGTATAGAGTTGAAAGTTGTGTGCTTAGTCCATCAGTCATGTCTGACTCTTTGCAACACCATGGATGGTAGCCAGCCAGGGTCATCTATCCATGGAAGTCTTCAGGCAAGAATAGTGGAGTGGGTAGCTATTTCCTTCTCCAGGGGATCTTTCCAACCAAGGGATCGAACCCTGGTCTCCTGCATTGTAGGCAGGTTCTCTACCATCTGAGCTACCAGGAAGCAGTAAAAATACCTTCCCTACTCTGGAATTTATAAAGTGCTGAACAAAGACATTGTTTCCTACTGAAAACATCCATAGTTGGCTGATTTCGGTCAGACCATTTTCCAAAAGTAACTTCAGAAATAGGTGTCAGATGACAGCTCTCAGGCATTAAAGCATCAGTCAGTTCAGTACAGTCAGTCAGTCATGTCCGAGTCTTTGTGACCCCATGAACCAGAGCATGCCAGGCCTCCTTGTCCATCACCAACTCCTGGAGACTACTCAAATTCATATCCATTGAGTCATCCTGCAGGAGACAGGGAGGGAGGAGCTCTATAAACGGGGATGTTGTGGCAGAAGCCTGAACCACCACACAGCATAGCGCCATTGCTGACTGATGGCCAGAGAAGAGCCCTACCACAGCCCCTCTCCCCCTGGCTGGCCCCTGTATCGCCAGCATCCAGGAAGGGATCCCACTCAGATGGGTTCTACTGAGCCCCAGCCACGGCCTCCCCTCATGGGCCTCCTCCACCATCAGCAGTCTCCTGTGTTCTGGGGAAGCCTCTGGAGCAGACACCTTTGGGTGGGCCACATGCGCGGATGGAGCTGAAAGCACAGCTAGCCCCAGGGTTAAGGAAGAAAAGCAGACACCTCTCCTCACAGCTGCACAAACAATGCTTTTCCACCCACAACTGGCTTGGTAACCTCAGCCCCTGAAGAGCATCTGATGGAAAAGCAGGACCCCGCCCCCAACCACCGTGTCAAGCAGGTGTAGCTTTAGCAGCTCTAGACTTTGCGGGCTCACACATGAGGGGATGGGGCCAGGCCAGAGCCTGTGCTGCCCCCACAGCACCACAGTGGCTCCAGCTCCATGACGAATGCAATCCTAGGCCCTGATTTCAGTGGGTCTATGCTGGTGACCTGGTGAAAACAACATCTGAGAGACAATGGAGCCGTGTGCTGGGATACCCATGGTTAGGGTGGGGCCAGGAGCAATGTCAACACAGGGTCACATGAGAGCTCGCACAAGGCATGACCCGTGACACACAGAACACTCCCCGAGGTGAACATCCCCAGAGGAGCAAAACTCAGCGGCTTCTCTCCCATTTCTGACATCTACTCTGAACTCCTTTTGGGGGCTGTTGAAGGTCAGGAGCTTGCAGTGGTCATGATGTCATCTTTGTAGGGACAGCTGGCAGAGTCCAAGCAGCAGGGTCCCTTCATAGCCACATATTTGACCATGCTTTGGGCGCATTTCTTGGCCATTGTGTCCTGCGGCACTGGGAACGCTCATTCCCAGGTTTAGGGAAAGTTCCATTCATAGGCCACTCAATGTGCTGTTTCTAGAGCAGGCCTTGTGACTAGCAAAATCTCTGGACCGTACCTGTCTTATAACCCTCTTGGTCCTGGAATATATTCCCTTTTCTTGCTTCTTCCCATATCTAGAGTTACATTATTATAATCATTGATCTCATCTGGAACTGCATATCAGCATTTTATCACAGGCTCAGTCATGCATTGGATACCGTAAGAAACAATCTGAAACAAGTGTCATAGAAAATAATGTAGCTATCGCTGGCACTTATTAGGAAGGTCGTAAGGAAGAATGATTAAGTGAAGAACTTTCAGTAGGTAGAGCCCAGTGTGCCCCAGGTCACCTGACTTCGTTTGTTAAAGGACTAAAGCCTGGTGTTATTCTCTTGCTTGCACATCATGGGGCATCTCATCTTTATCTGAAGGCGCGTCCTGGATCAGCTTTAGAAACAAACGTAGTGTCCTTTTAAATAACTTAGTTGAATCTTGTAGAAAAACACTGTGACAAGGAACCACCTCAGAAGTGAGTCTTGGTAAACACTAGACCTTAATTAACAAAAGTAGAAACTTAGTTTAACAATGAAAAAAGGTTAATATTCAGTGAAACATAATTTTTTCAGTATGAGGGCATTAACCCTGTAGCCAGGGAAGGCTTTAACCCATCAAATACACATGAGATTTGTCAGGGAGCCTGGAAAAGCCAGGTGGCCATCTTGGATTTCCCATAGCACCAACTCTTTGATTCACAGCTATTGTTCACCCATTTTTAATTCTGCGACTTAGTAGCAGACTATGGCCATGTTTTAAGGACATCAGGATAGCAAAGTGTAACCGTCAGGGGTCATTTTTGTAGAAGAATGAGCTTTGTCTACATGTACCATAATCTTAGCAGAGAAGGCAATGGCACCCCACTCCAGTACTCTTGCGTGGAAAATCCCATGGACGGAGGAGTCTGGTAGGCTGCAGTCCATGGGGTCGCTAAGAGTCAGACATGAACTGAGCGATTTCTCTTCAACACAATCTTAAGTAATGCTTATTTACTTTATCAAAGGAACAAAAGATTTTTAAATTTAATACAAATCACTTAAAGGCAAAGAAATACACAATGTCTTCTTGAAAGCTGCATTCTAAGAAAACTTTGTCCTATTAATATAGAGATTAGACTAAATTTCAGTCCGCTACTAGCCGACCAGATAAACAAAAAAAATTTGTTTTTCAATTAACCTTAGAAAAACCTTTTCCATGAATCATAAAGTAGCAGCATTCTGAAGAATGTGCAATTGACAGTGTAGCCTGGTCATGCTGTGACTTGTAACACTTTAACAGGATAACTAGAATTATAGTTGACCATATTTTATTATGGCATATCAGATCTATATGGACTCCACATAATTTTAGGATACCTATATTGGCAACATCCACCATACAGTATAATCTGAGAATATCTATCACCCCTTGAACAGTACTTCCCATGTAACTTAACATGTCCAATGAACCCAAGTAGTTTNGAGTCCAAGCAGCAGGGTCCCTTCATAGCCACATATTTGACCATGCTTTGGGCGCATTTCTTGGCCATTGTGTCCTGCGGCACTGGGAACGCTCATTCCCAGGTTTAGGGAAAGTTCCATTCATAGGCCACTCAATGTGCTGTTTCTAGAGCAGGCCTTGTGACTAGCAAAATCTCTGGACCGTACCTGTCTTATAACCCTCTTGGTCCTGGAATATATTCCCTTTTCTTGCTTCTTCCCATATCTAGAGTTACATTATTATAATCATTGATCTCATCTGGAACTGCATATCAGCATTTTATCACAGGCTCAGTCATGCATTGGATACCGTAAGAAACAATCTGAAACAAGTGTCATAGAAAATAATGTAGCTATCGCTGGCACTTATTAGGAAGGTCGTAAGGAAGAATGATTAAGTGAAGAACTTTCAGTAGGTAGAGCCCAGTGTGCCCCAGGTCACCTGACTTCGTTTGTTAAAGGACTAAAGCCTGGTGTTATTCTCTTGCTTGCACATCATGGGGCATCTCATCTTTATCTGAAGGCGCGTCCTGGATCAGCTTTAGAAACAAACGTAGTGTCCTTTTAAATAACTTAGTTGAATCTTGTAGAAAAACACTGTGACAAGGAACCACCTCAGAAGTGAGTCTTGGTAAACACTAGACCTTAATTAACAAAAGTAGAAACTTAGTTTAACAATGAAAAAAGGTTAATATTCAGTGAAACATAATTTTTTCAGTATGAGGGCATTAACCCTGTAGCCAGGGAAGGCTTTAACCCATCAAATACACATGAGATTTGTCAGGGAGCCTGGAAAAGCCAGGTGGCCATCTTGGATTTCCCATAGCACCAACTCTTTGATTCACAGCTATTGTTCACCCATTTTTAATTCTGCGACTTAGTAGCAGACTATGGCCATGTTTTAAGGACATCAGGATAGCAAAGTGTAACCGTCAGGGGTCATTTTTGTAGAAGAATGAGCTTTGTCTACATGTACCATAATCTTAGCAGAGAAGGCAATGGCACCCCACTCCAGTACTCTTGCGTGGAAAATCCCATGGACGGAGGAGTCTGGTAGGCTGCCGTCCATGGGGTCGCTAAGAGTCAGACATGAACTGAGCGATTTCTCTTCAACACAATCTTAAGTAATGCTTATTTACTTTATCAAAGGAACAAAAGATTTTTAAATTTAATACAAATCACTTAAAGGCAAAGAAATACACAATGTCTTCTTGAAAACTGCATTCTAAGAAAACTTTGTCCTATTAATATAGAGATTAGACTAAATTTCAGTCTGCTACTAGCCGACCAGATAAACAAAATTTGTTTTTCAACTAACCTTAGAAAAACCTTTTCCATGAATCATAAAGTAGCAGCATTCTGAAGAATGTGCAATTGACAGTGTAGCCTGGTCATGCTGTGACTTGTAACACTTTAACAGGATAACGAGAATTATAGTTGACCACATGTTATTAAGGCATATCAGATCTATATGGACTCCACATAATTTTAGGATACCTATATTGGCAACATCCACCATACAGTATAATCTGAGAATATCTATCACCCCTTCAACAGTACTTCCCATGTAACTTAACATGTCCAATGAACCCAAGTAGTTTGCTAGCTCGCTGGAATGTCTCAGGGACTCTCTGAAGCATTCCAAAGGCAGGTAGTAATCAAGTTATTTGGGAAGTTTTTCGACAAATATGAGAAGGGATTATAATACTCAGTCAGATAAAATCATGTAGATCACTGAGAAACAATATATTCACTTAGCCAAAGTAACAAAGTAGATTTGAAAGGTAAATATAGAACAGATCACTTCAGAGGTAAAAAAAACTTAAAATCCATTATCCATCTCAAGTTTTCCTGAGATGTTGAGCTGCCACCCTTATGGCAGAAAGCGAAGAGGAATGTAAAAGCCTCTTGATGAAAGTGAAAGTGGAGAGTCAAAAAGTTGGCTTAAAGCTCAACATTCAGAAAACGAAGATCATGGCATCTGGTCCCATCAATTCATGGGAAATCGATGGGGAAACAGTGTCAGACTTCATTATTGGGGCTCCAAAATCACTGCAGATGGTGACTGAAGCCATGAAATTAAAAGATTACTCCTTGGAAGAAACGTTATGACCAACCTAGATAGCATATTCAAAAGCAGAGACATTACTTTGCTGACTAAGGTCCGTCTAGTCAAGGCTATGGTTTTTCCAGTGGTCATGTATGGATGTGAGAGTTGGACTGTGAAGAAGGCTGAGAGCCGAAGAATTGATGCTTTTGAAGTGTGGTTTTGGAGAAGACTCCTGAGAGTCCCTTGGACTGCAAGGAGATCCAACCAGTCCATTCTGAAGGAGATCAACCCTGGGATTTCTTTGGAAGGAATGATGCTAAAGCTGAAACTCAGAATTTTGGCCACCTCATGCGAAGTGTTGACTCATTGGAAAAGACTCTGATGGTGGGAGGGATTGGGGGCAGGAGGAGAAGGGGACGAAAGAGGATGTGATGGCTGGATGGCATCATGGACACGATGGACGTGAGTCTGAGTAAACTCCGAGAGATGGTGATGGACAGGGAGGCCTGGCGTGCTGGGACTCATGGGGTCGCAAAGAGACATGACTGAGCAACTGAACTGAACTGAACTGTTGCGGATCTGTAGGCAGCAATCAAGACTAATCTGATATGCTAATCACATTTTGTATTTTCTACTTACCTTTGATACATTCTCTTTGCAGACCACCCCTGAGAGTTCTCCTTTCTTTTTGCATTACAGAGAACAGGTCACAGTACAATCACGGGAGACTACAGACCAGACTACTGGGCTAGCTGACACACATTATGAGGGTTTTTGGAGCCCTGAGTTTAACCTCACAGTCCTCACTTCTGAGACCACTACTGAGCTGACGATTAGGGCAGGAACTTCTAGAAACAAAAGATGTTGGGCTGATTGCCTGGGGAAGGGCTCTTTCTAGGATGGGTGTGGCCCTCCACTGCCTCTGCCTGTGCCCTTCGCAGCGGGGTGGTGGGGAATGTGTGTTTGGTGAGAATCACCTGGGGGCCTTGGGTTCCTGCAAAGCTTTGCTCTCATATCTTCCCACAGATGCCTTGCCTTTAGCGAGTAAATCCGACCATTTGCCTCCTAATGGACTGTAGCCTGCCTGGCTCCTCTGCCAATGGAGACTCTCCAGGGAAGAATACTGAAATGGGTTGCCATGCCCTCCTCCACAAGATCTTCCTGACCCAGCAATTGAACTCACACCTCTTGGTGTCTTCTGCATTGCCAAGTGGTTCTTTACCACTAGTGCCACTTCGGAAGCCACAGGACACCCTGAGTACTTAGGTCTTTTCACTATCCTCTGCAGTCTGGGGACACAGGTTTTCACAAAACGACTTCCACTGTGATCACCTGTCTGCAGGTGAGGGTCCTCCAGCTTCAGAGACCAGGAGGCTGAAGGTGTTTTCATTGTTGCAGAAAACAAGCACCACAGTGGGACAGTTGAAGAACTCAGGTTTATTATGCCAGCGATGTTCCGGAAAGCACACTGATTGAAACTGCCCACCCTGGCCAGGCACCATAGTAACCATGTGCATGAGTTGTTTTATGACACGCTATCCTGTTAAGGAATACGGAACTAATAAGCCACCACCAACTGGAAGAGTCCAGGAAAGGTCAAAAGGAGACACCGTGTGTCCATCCACTTTCCAGAATCCCAGTCGCTAGCATCCATCTTGGTTGAGCCATTCGTGCACCACCAGGAAAGACTCTGAATTAGAATGATTGGCCAGAGGCCACCCAGAAACTAATCCCTTCACCATAAAACCCGACATTGTGAGCCACGGGGCAGAGCAGTTCTCCTGTGTTCCCTTACCCTACTGCTCTCCACCCGGGTGCCTTTTCCCAATAAAATCTCTTTCTTTATCAGTATGTGTCTGCTCGGACAATTCTTCTCCTAGTGTTAGACAAGAGCCCTCTCTTGGGGCCCTGTAGCGGGGCCTCCCCCTTCCTACAACAGCAGGCCCAGAGAATTTAACGTTCCAAGCTCTGAGCCCCAAACAAAGAGATTACAAAGTTTTTATACATGGACAGGCATGATTAAGAGTTTGCAGGGGCTAGGGCAATTACAAAGAGCAGGACAAGGGTGAGTGGGATACATTCCAGCTCCTAGTATTGTGAGTTCCCACTTTTTGAGACATCCATGATCAAGACTTTGCAAAGGGCAAGCTGAGTTACAGAGGCAGAAGGAGCAGGAGATTATGTAAAAATTTGACTTTTTTCCTCTTCATTGCCCCTTCTTGATGTTTCTGTCACTCATTGAAGAAAGCATCATCCCATGTTTGATAGGACATTCAGAGCTCCCCGTCGTTTAGGGGACTATATTGAGCTATTAACATTTCTAATTTTATGGATTCAATTCGAGAGGTTACTTCCCTGGTAGCTCAGATGGTAAAGCATCTGTCTGCGATGCGGGAGACCTGGGTTCGATCCCTGGGTTGGGAAGATCCCTTGGAGAAGGAAATGGCAATCCACTGCAGTACTATTGCCTGGAAAATGCCATGGACAGAGGAGCCTGGTAGGCTAGAGTCCATGGGGTCACACTGAGCAACTTAACACATTAATCACATCACATGAACTGGGTAATATCTTTGAGAGTACAAGGGCCAAACAAAGGCGCCACAAAGAACATGAAGAGAGGACGGGTTAAAGGGAGAAGCCACGATGTCCAGCTCCAGATATTGTTCCAGTTACCCCAGGAATTTGCTAGTTCCTCTCTGCTTTTCACGATTCATTCCCTTAGCTGTTGGGCCATGTCTCTGACTATTCCTAACTGGTTAACATAAAAGCAGCATTCTTCATTCAAGAAGAGGCAGAGGCCTGCCTTTTCAGCTGTCAGCAGCTCTGCTGCTGCTGCTGCTAAGTCGCTTCAGTCGTGTCCCACTCTGTGCAACCCCATAGACGGCAGCCCACCAGGCGCCCCCGTCCCTGGGATTCTCCAGGCAAGAACACTGGAGTGTGTTACCATTTTCTTCTCCAATGCATGAAAGCAGAAAGTGAAAGTGAAGTCACTCAGTCGTGTCCAACTCTTCCCAATCCCATGGACTGCAGCCAACGAGGCTCCTCCGTCCATGGGATTTTCCAGGCAAGAGTACCGGAGTGGGGTGCCACTGCCTTCTCCGGTCAGTAGCTCTGACCCTCTCCTATTCTGTAAAACCACCTCAGCCAAGGAATCTAGCTGGTCCTGTAAGGCCACTAAAGATGTGCCTGCTCTGTCAATGTCGTCCGTGTGTTGTAGCCTTGCATTCTGGGAAACACACTCACTCAGAAGGACAATGCAGATAGTGGAGTGCAGATTGGAACACCAGTGGGCCCAAGGCAGACTCCTCTTAGCCAAGGACCCTGACCACTTTTTGTGAAATCCTTATATACCCTAAGTGGATAAGGGTCCCTGAAACTAATCTAAACACCAACAACAACAAAGATACAATCAAAGTTAACACACAGTCATGCCTTAAACCTAGGTAGTTAACAGTGGACAGTTATCAATAGGCCTGTGGTTATACCCCAATAAGCATAATAGAATGTATGATTCTATTCAATAACACAGATAATTATTGCATTCTTTTAGGCAAAGTAGAGCCCTGGGGCTCTTCCTTCTGGGGGACCTGGTTTTCCAGTTGATATTTCGTTTCCATAGATACTAGGCATATAGCTAGAAGTCCACAGTCTGGCCCAAGAAGGAGTCCGGCTTTCAAGAGAGAGCCTGTTCTGTTTCCTCCTTCATGTGAAGTCCTGGATAGTGTATGGTAGACGTGTAATTGAAAAAGCAATTCCTCCTATTCCAATACTTATCCCAGCCAAGATTTCCAAACCAACTAGCAGGAGTATAAACTGGATGGCTCTCTTTGACCGCGTATGTGCCGTCAGAGGTGAGGTGGGAGTCTGCTTGTTATGGGGCAATATTCATCTGGGGAGTGAGGAAAGTTAAGGTGCAAATGCCCGCCCATTGATTGGTAGACATAAGTAAGAATCTGTCCCACAAAGAAAAGGCCTTGATGGGGGTGGGACCATATTGTGTCTGTGTCAAGATGAGTGGGCAGATAACTTGGGAAAATACGAAAACAAGAAAAAAGTCACCAAATAATTTCAACATTTTTCTGCATACAGGGATACATTAAAATGAGGTTACACTTACTAAGAATATTAAAACTATTCATGTCAATAAAATCAAGATCATTTTTAAAGGGTTAATATCTATACATCTACTTGTGGATGATATTCTCTGTACATTTTAGGTACATTCAGGGTGGAAACATAGACAGCAGTATAAGATAAGTTAGGACTATTGGTTCTGAAGCTTTTCTTTCCTGACAAACTATTATTTGTGTTGAGCTTTATCTTTCAACGCAGTGGAAAACAGATTAGCACCATTATGATTGTTGTAAATATTTTGAAAAACTACAAATACGTGGTAAAAAGACTGTGTCTGTGATTTGAGCCTGGAGTGTCCTGGAAACATTACACCTGGGCTTGAGTGAGCAATTGGCCTACCTGGAAAACCCACTATGTGTAATCAACACAATGAGTGTTCATTCTAAGAAGCAAAGAGACACCAAGAAGATGGGGAGTTTCTCCATTAACTATGAGCATTTCCACACATTGCTTATTCCTTTTTTCCACAACCTGTTTAAAGAGAGAGAGAAGAAGTATGAACTTCATAGTCTAATAATGTCAGAGAGACGTCTCCAGAACCAGTGGTCATCAGATGTCATGGTGTAAATGAATCACATGAAAGGTGTATAATCACTTCCTGGGCATTCTGACTCTAACATTTTAAAAAGTCAATTAATGCAAATTTTATTCACATATATTTTCCCTGTTTAGTATCCTAACAATGCATTTAACTAGTAAGTCTCAGCAATGCAAAGGGCAGTTCAATTCAGTTGCTCAGTCGTGTCCAACTCCTTGCGACCCCATGAACCGCAGCACGCCAGGCCTCCCTGTTCATCACCATCACCTAGAGTTCACTGACACTCATATTCATCGAGTCAGTAACGCCATCCAACCATCTCGTCCTCAGTTGTCCCCGTCTCCTCCTGCCCCCAATCCCTCCCAGCTTCAGAGTCTTTTCCAATGAGTCAACTCTTCACATGAGGTGGCAAAAGTACTGGAGTTTCAGCTTTAGCATCATTCCTTCCAAAGAAATCCCAGGGCACATCTCCTTCAGAATGGACTGTTTGGATCTCCTTGCAGTCCAAGGGACTCTCAAGAGTCTTCTTCAACACCACACTTCAAAAGCATCAATTCTTCGGCTCTCAGCCTTCTTCACAGTCCAACTCTCACATCCATACATGACCACAGGAAAAACCATAGCCTTGACTAGACAGACCTTAGTAGGCAAAGTAATGTCTCTGCTTTTGAATATACTATCTAGGTTGGTCATAACTTTTCTTCCAAGGATTAAGCATCTTCTAATTTCATGGAGGCAGTCATCATCTACAGTGATTTTGGAGCTCCCAAAAATAAAGTCTGACACTGTTTCCACTATTTCCACATCTATTTTCCATGAAGTGATGGGACCGGATGCCATGATATTCGTTTTCTGAATGTTGAGCTTTAAGCCAACCTTTTCGCTTTTCTCTTTCATTTTCATTAAGAGGCTTTTTAGCTCCTCTTCACTTCCTGCCATAAGGGTACTCTCATCTGCATATCTGAGGTTATTCATATTTCTCCCAGCAATCTTGATTCCAGCTTGTGTTTCTTCCAGTCCAGCGTTTCTCATGATGTACTCTGCATAGAAGTTAAATAAGCAGGGTGACAATATAGAGCCTTGACGTACTCCTTTTCTTATTTGGAACCAGTCTGTTGTTCCATGTCTAGTTCTAACTGTTGCTTCCTGACCTGCATACCGATTTCTCAAGAGGCAGGTTAGGTGGTCTGGTATTCCCATCTGTTTCAGAATTTTCCAGTTTATTGTGATCCAAATAGTCAAGGAGATACACCTCGTCCAAGGTAAGGAGCAGCGGCTGTGCTTTGCTGGAGCAACCGTGAAGAGATACCCCATGCCCAAGTAAAAGAAACCCAAGTAAGATGGTAGGTGTTGCAAGAGGGCATGCTCACAGAAAACTAGTCAATCTAATCACACTAGGACCACAGCCTTGTCAATGAAACCAATGTCCTGCCTACGGGGCAACCCAAGATGGGCGGGTCATGGTGGAGAGGTCTGACAAAATGTGGTCCACTGGAGAAGGGAATTGCAAGCCACTTCAGTATTCTTGCCTTGAGAACCCCATGAACAGTATGAAAAGGCAAAATGATAGGATACCAAAGGAGGAACTCCCCAGGTCATTAAGTGCCCATATGCTACTGGAGATCAGTGGAGAAATAACTCCAGAAAGAATGAAGGGATGGAGCCAAAGCAAAAACAATACCCAGTTGTGGATGTGACTGGTGATAGAAGCAAGATCCGATGCTGTAAAGAGGAATATTGCATAGCAACCTGGAATGTCAGGTCCATGAATCAAAGCAAATTGCAAGTGGTCAAACAAGACACGGCAAGGGAGAATGTCTACATGCTAGGAATCAGCGAACTAAAATGGACTGGAATGGGTGACTTTAACTCAGATGCAAAGGACAGCATTTACTATTTTTTTCATTTCTGAAAATTTTCTGAAAAACTCTGGACCCCTGAGTTGAGTCACCAGGCTTCCCAGCTGGCTCAGTGCTAGAGAATTTGCCTGCTAATGCTGGAGATGTGGCTTCAGTCTCGGGATGGAGAGAATCCATGGGATGAGGAAATGGGAACCCACTGTAAAACTGTTGTCTGGAAAACTCCATGGACAGAAGAGAGTTGATTCTATGTATAATGGCATTTTCAAACTCTGTTTTAAATATCAATGTGGCATCCAGGAGCTAAGTCATCACTGCATTTCGCAACGTCCCTAAAATCCCAACACCAAACCACATCCCAGTGGGAATGAGGACAGGAGTGACTCCCCACGCTTATCTCTCACAAAAAGAGTAGATTCAACAGTTGAAAGTCACTGATTCACACTGAGAATTCATCATGCTCCGTAGAAAGCAAGGATGCAGACAATGGAGCAAAGGCTCTGGGACACGAGGAAGTAGTCCAAAGGGCTGGTCTTCACTATTATAAGAAGAAATGGGAAAAAATAAGATGATGAGATGCCCGGGAAGGAAATTTAGGAGCACAAAGCTAAAGGCTTGTGGATTCTCATTTGGGTATTTCAGGAGGAAAAGCAGATGCAGCCCCAGGCCCAGGACAGGTTATTTACCTCAATAGCTGCCATTTCCTCCCCTTTTTCCTTCTGCTCTGTCTTCTCTGAGGATGTTACACTGCAAAAGCACTTCTGAGTTTTGAGAAAATACTTTGGAGGGCATCAACACAGCTCTTTAACCTGCAGCCACCACTTCTACAGACAGGACCTTGAAAAGCTGAGAAGACCAACCTCTCCTGTCCTCTATCTCAGGAGACATTCAGCAACAATCACTTCCTACCTGAAGACCAGCCTGTGAACTAACTTCGTGATTGTTCTCTCCTCAAAGAGAGCTCCTAACACTCTGCCCAAACAGATGATGTGAGGTGACTGACCTTCCCTGTCCAAATCCAGGTAGACCAACCCTGTTGCATCTCCACACATGAAGCCAGGGCTCAGCTCTCACACATGGATCAGGAGGCACGTCCTTAACCCGGGCCTCCCCTTAGAATCCCCTGGAGCACTTCCTGGACACCACAGTGGTGCTCCCACAGGACCAACATAGAACTCTGTTGGGAGGGCATCAGTGAGGTCATTTTCTGACACTGGTCAGGTGATCCTGATAGGAAACCAGATGGAAACCACTTGGGTAAAGATTATTTCTGAACCATTTCAATGAATACAAATCCCTGGTGGTCAGGTCCCCACTCCACGAAGTTATCAATCTGCAGGTCTACAGTGTGGCCGTTAATGGAGTCATCAGCAAATCCCATTTTTTCCTGATGTTTCTTCCCCAAAACCGACATTCAAGAGTCCTGAGCTCAAAGCCTCACACTCACCACACCCAAGACCTCTCTGTAGGGGAGGATTTAGGGCAGGAATTTCTGAGAGAGGTCAAAGCTAGAATCAGGCAAGGAAAACACCAGTTCTTGCAGTCTTTAGAAGTTATGCTGGGTGAGGTGCTCTGTATCCATTCAAACCAAAACAATGAATCTGGTGAGCACTGTGAGCGTGTCATTGAAGGACGGTTTATAAAGTAGACCCTGGGGTTCAGCAAGACTGTTGATCTCAAGGAAGGTGGTCATCTAGAGCAGGTGCTCACAGGACTGGCTGGTGTGAGTTCAAGGGACGGCAGGCTGCCTGCTGCCCAGACTGATGCTGAGGCAGCAACAGCACGGAACAGTTTAGGGAAACTGTCAACAATATTCATTTCTTGTTATAAGGATATGAGATGTGTGACTTTTACAGCTTACCAAACAAAGCCTAGGAAGCACTTAGGAAGCATGGTATACACTAATTCCATGCCTTTTCCAGGAAGAGTTTCTAATACGTTTCTGGGTTATCACAGAAGCTGTCTTCATTTCAACATTGTCAAGTAATAGTCATGACGTGTTGATATTATAAAGATACATCAATATTGCAGTGAACTGTCATTGTGTTTTTCTTTCAAATCGAGCATATTACTATTGAAACTTTAGAACCAACTTCTATCTGACCTTAATACATGAAAAGAATAAATGATCAATTACATCATGGCAACTTCCAGATATTTCACATCAATGCCAAACATCTCCATTTAGATGATCTTTGTCTATTTTACATTATGGTATCCTTCATGTTCTAATGGAGAATAGATAGAAATGGTTGCTATACAATATAAAAAGGCTAATCTTTAATAAACCATAAAAAAAATCAGAAAGCTTAGTATGGATTGAGTGTTGAATTACATTCACGTCAAAGAATCTCAGATCATGTCATTATACACAAGCATACAAATGGTACTCCACTGCAGTACTATTGTCTGGAATATCCCATAGACACAGGAGCCTGGTAGGCTACAGGCTATGGGGTTGCAAAGAGTTCGACACGCGTGAGCGACTTCACTTTCACTTTCATACATACATTGCTAAGAATTGTAACTTTCTAACCATCAACCTTCATCTCGTGATTCATGCTAATATGTCCATTTTCTCTGGGTTTTAATTATGAAGTACTCCCTACAGTCATTCTACTTCAGAGAAACTTCTGAAAACAAGACTGATGAAATGCCTTCTATTATGCAATCTCTGATATATATTTTGATTTAACTTTTGATTAAATACTTTTCTACATATTGTTACATCATTTCCACCGTTTTTTTGAATTAGCTCTTGTGTTTTATGATCCATATTTAGGGCAAGCCTCTTCTATCGCTTGTTCCATTACTAGAGTTTCTGTCCAGTGTGTGTTCTCATATGTTTAGTGAGATAATCATTCCGACGAAAGGCTTTGCCACATTCAGTACATTCATAAGGTCTCTCTCCAGTATGTATTCGCCGATGTTGAGTAAGACTTGAGTCGTGACTAAAGGCTTTGCCGCATTCAGTACATTTATATGGTCTCTCTCCAGTATGCGTTTGGTGATGATAATTAAGATGAGAACGCTTCAGAAAGGCCTTGCCACATTCTGTACATTTATAACGTCTATCCCCGGTATGAATTCGGTGATGTTGAGTAAGGGTCGAACTCCTACAAAAGGCTTTGCCACATTCTTTACATTTGTATGGTTTTTCCCCAGTATGGATTCGATAATGTCGAGTAAGAGCTCCGCAATGATGAAAGGCTTTGTTACATTCTTTACATATATAAGGCTTCTCTCCAGTATGCATTCGCTGATGACAGGTTAGATATGACAAACGAATAAAAGCTTTGCTACATTCTGTACATTTATAAGGTTTCTCTCCTGTATGAATTCGCTGATGTTGAATAAGACATGAGTTGTCAGTAAAGGCTTTGCCACATACTGTACATTTGTAAGGTTTCTCTCCAGTGTGAATTCGCTGATGTCGACTAAGAGATGAGGAACGGCGAAAGGCTTTGTTACATTCTTTACATACATAAGGTTTCTCTCCAGTATGAATTCGCCAATGTTCAATAAGCTCTGAGTTGTAAGTAAAGGCTTTGCTACATTCTGTACATTTGAAAGGATTCATACTTGTATGAATTTTCCTATGTCTACTTAGACTGGATGACTTACTAAATACTTTCTCACGTATCTTACAGTTCTTTTCTTTCTGTGGATTCTGAACAGTGTCCTGTTGAATAAGTTCTGAACAGTGATTAGAAACCTTACTATGTTCACTACAAGTCCTCTCTCCAGTACAAGTACTCTTATCTAGAGAAAAACCTGACATTTGATCAAAGGTATTTCTACATTTATTACTTTTAGTATCCTTGTTTGAAGATTTGGGTCCCTGATGATTCATAAGGATTGAGTCTCCTTCACCTGTATACCTAGTTTCATTGCCTGAATATCTTCTCAGTCCAGCATAAATGCTCTTGTAATTATTGGAGTTGGAGCTCTTCCTTAAGGTCTGACACATTTGATTATGCATGGAAGGCTGTGTATTAACCATATCACAATATGTATTGAATAACGATTGTTGGATTGCATCTCTTCCATTATCATCAACATTATCCATCTTGGAATGGATAGAAAATATCTGTTGGGGGAAAAATGACGACACCCTGCTCACGGATCCTTCAGATTGATTAGATTGTGAGTTTTTACACTCATTGTTAAGTTGTAGGTGTTCAGACACGCTTGAATGTATGTTTAGTCGAAGCCTTCGTTCAGAATGAGTATTTGCAGTAGAGACTAGATTACCTTCCAGATTTTCCACATTTTCTTTTAGAGAACACGTATGTTTCAAAAAAGGATGGAAATCTTTTCTTAAACACTTACACTTCTCGTCAGATATTGAAGACTGAAGTTGGTGTTTTTCCCAGTTCGACTCACGTTGCTCATTTCCTTTTCCAGTAATGTTATCATTATGTGTAACTGTCTTCATTTCTTTATGTCCATATAAACATCCTATCTGTCTTTCATTTACCCTCGTATTTTCCCGATCTTTCATTAAATTTAAGTTTCTGAGGTGAAATACTTGATATATTCCTAGGTTTCCTTCTGGGAATATATCTTCTAATTCTGGATTCTTTGGCATCAAATTCTGGGTGTCTTGTGGAGACATAGCTGAAAGATACCAAAAAACAAGTAATTTTCCCTGCTATTCTCAGTGAATATCTTTAAAGATTTAGAGAAAATGGATGACCATAGCTAGTTTAAAAATAAAATAGAGATGGAAGGATCAAGATGCCAGAGGCTTAGGCAGATGTGGAGATCATAACTGTCCCCACTAATGAATAAGAAATGGAACAATTCTCACAGAGCCCAGTGGAACACTAGCAGGGACCCTTGGAAATCTGAAAGGACAAGAAAGATTGCTGCTCGGCAGGGCAGGAGAAAAGAAAGAAGGAAAAAGAAGAGGAGAGGAAGTGTGTTGGGGCCTGCAACCCTGCAGGGAGATGAAAATGAGGAGTGGTCTCCATATCCGAGGAAGCCCCTCACTGGGGGAGCTCAGTTTGGAGAGAGGGAGAGCCTCATTCTCTGTGGGAAGAGAACATGGCACCCAGGGTGTGGTAGCAGGACAGAGTGAGACCTGCACACAGGGTACTGACCCCAGCCCTGCCCACCCAGCCTCAGAGGCGTGTCCAGCAATGCAGACAAGGGCTGGGCGCTGAGACGTGGAGTTTGGAGTGCATACCGAGGCAGAGGACTGGAGTTGCCTGTGAGGAAACATCCTGAAAGGATTGGGGTGAGGGAGGAGCTCTGCAAACGGGATGCTTGTGGTGAAGCCTGAACCACCATAGAGCAGAGCACCATTGGTGAGTGATGCCCCAAAAAGCAGCCCATTGCATCTCTTGTCCCTTGTGCTTGCCCCTGCTAGTGAAGGACTATGAAGAACTCTACCCACATAGGTCTTTTGAGTCCCCAACCATGGACTCCCCCATCGACATCCTCCACAATCAGCAGAATCCTGATTCTGTGGGGCAGCCTCAGGAGAAGACACCTGTGAGTTGACCATATGCACAGATGGAGCAGAAAGCACAGGTGAAACCCAGGGATAAAGAAGAAAAGCTGAAACCTCTCCTTGCAGCGACACAAGCCACAGTCTTACACCCATGACCAGCTTTGTAACCTCAGCCCCTACAGAGCATCTGAACCAACAACCAGGGCTCTCTCATTCATGGCAGGTATAGCTTTAGGAGCTGTAGACTTTGTGGGCAGTACACGAGGGGGCGGGCCAGGACAGAGCCTGAGCTTCTCCGTAGCACCACAGCAGGTCCAGCTCCACGCTCAGTGCAATCCCAGGATGTGACTTCACTGAATCTATGCTGGTGACCTTGTGCAAACAACAACTGAGAGACCCCAGGGCCATGTCCCATCACTCTCATGGTTAAGGTCAGCCAAGAGCAGTGCCAACACTACATGAGAACTTGCAGAATGCATGAGAGGGGACACCAGAGCACACCCTGTGGTGAATATCCCCAGAGCAGTAATAGTCAGTGACTTCTCTTCCAGTGGGTGTGCTCCAATCCCACCTGCCTCGCACCACAGATCAGAATCACAGTGAAGACTCAGATCTGGGGGCTATATTCCACCACACAGGGAGCAGGCCCCACCAGAGAGGGGGCAGTAACAACCACAAAACAAGGGGGAGACAGCCCTGAATATCCAGGGCAGGCTTTGGTCACAGTTAACAGCAATCAGAGCACAGCTCAAGAGAGGATAAGGGCACAGACCTCTGGACCAACCTCATCCACCAAGGTGCAGACACCAGAAGGAAGATTATCGAGGTTGCTGCACTCTTCAAAACAGAGACCACAAACAGAACAGTGGAAAAATGAGATGGAAAGAAATAGGTTATAAAGAAAGAAATGAGAAAAACCTCCAAAGACCACTGAATTAAGAGGTGATAGGCAATCTAATGATTGTGTCTTGCTTTTAGTCATCTTAAGTGGAGACACCAAGCACTTTCACAAATCCTGTGTGCCTAGTAATTTTTAAATCCACTTCTTGCCACACATTTCTGAGAATGGTCTATTAAGATGTTTCAATCTAAGAATCATAAATGATAGTGACAGAGAACTAGTCAGAAACTAGGGACACAAAAGACTGTCTGAGGAAGGTGAATACAATTAAGATATACTTAATAAAGTTTCAGTTTTAAGAAGTTAAATAAGAAGAGAGACTTTCCAACTGTGATTGATAGAAGGAACTCTACTCATGGCTCTGTGGAGACCTAAATGGGAAGGAAATCAATAGGACGGTAATGACTAGAGATCTCTTTAAGAAAATTAAAGGTACCAGCAATATTTCATGCAAAGATGGGAACAATAAAGGACAGAAATGGGATGGACCGAAAAGAAGCAGAAGTTATTAAGTTGGCAGGAATACATGGAAGAACTATACAAAAAAGATCTTAATGACCGAGATAACCACGATGGTGTGATCACTCACCCAGTAACAGACATCCTGGCATCCAAAGTCAAGTCGGCCTTAGGAGGCATGGCTACCAACAAAGCTAGTGCAGGTGATGGAACTCCAGCTGACCTACTTCAAGTCCTACAAGATGATAATGCTAAAGATCTGCACTCGATAAGCCAGCGAATTTAACAAACTCAGCAGTGGCCTAACAAAAGGAAAAGCTCAGTTTTCTTTCCAATCATAAAGAAAAACAAACACAAAGAACGCTCAAACTACTACACAATTTTCCTCATTTTATTTTATTTTATTTTTAAATTTTCCTCATTTTAAACAATAGCAAAGGCACAAAATTCTCTAACTGAGGCTGTAACAGTATGTGAACAGAGAACTTCCATATGTTCAAGCTGGATTTAGAAACGGCAAAGGAACCAGAGAGCAAAATGCCAACATCCCTTGGATCATATGAAAAGCAAGAGAGTTCTGAACAAACAATGAAATCTCCTTTATTGAATACAGCACAGCCTTTGACTATGTGGACAATAAGATATGTGGAAAATTCTTAAAGAGATGGGAACACCAGACCACCTTACCTGCCTCCTGACATACCTGTATGCATGTCAACAAGCAACAGTAAGAACTGGACATGTGACAATGGACTGATTCCAAATTGGGAAAGGAGTATGTCAAGGCTGTATACTGTCACCCTGCTTATTTAACTTATATGCACAGTACATTGTATGACATACTGGGTTGGATGAAGCACAAGTTGGAGTCATGATTTCAGGGAGAAATATCCAGAATCTCAGATATGCAGATGACACCACCCTTATAGTAGAAAGTGAAGAGGAACAGAGGAGATTCTTGATCAAAATGGAAGGAGAGGCTGAAAAAGCTGGCTTCCAACTCATCCTTCAAAAAACAAAGATCATGGCACTGGACAGATTGTTTCATGGCAAACAGTCGAAGAAACAGTGAAAACAGTGAGAGACTTTATTTTGGGGGGTTTCAAAACAACTGCAGATGGTAACTACCGCCGTGAAAGTCAAAGACGCTTGCTTCTTGGAAGAAAAGCTATGACCAACCTAGGCAGCATATTAAAAACCAGAAACATTACTTTGCTGAAAAAGGTCCATCTACTGAAAGCTATGGTTTTTCCAATAGTCATGTATGGATGTGAGAGGTGGACCATGAACAAAGCTGAGTGCCGAAGAATTGATGCTTTTGAACTGTGATGTTGGAGAAGTCTCTTAAGAGTCCCTTGGACTGAAAGAAGATCACACCATTCCATCCTAAAGGAAATCAGCCCTGAATCTTCATTGGAAGGACATGGTGAAGCTGAAGTTCCGATATCTTGGCCACCTGATGCAAAGAACTGACCCACTGAGAAAGACCCTAATCCTGGGAAAGACTGAAGATGAGAGGAGAAGGGGATGACAGAGGATGAATGGCTGCATGGCATCACTGACTCGATGGACATGACTTTCAGCAGGCTCTGGGAGTTGATGGACAGGGAAGCCTGGCCTGGATTGCAGACTCAGACTCAACTGAGTAACTGAACTGAAATGACTGATATGCATAGCTGATTCTCTTTGCTGTATAGGAGTACAAAATTGGAAAACAGCTACATTCCAATTAGAAATTTTAATAAGGATTTCTTTATATAATCGAAAAATTGTCATAGTCTGAGTCAACCATTAATAACCTAGTCGAAAATGTGCTAAGATTTTATGTCAATTTATTTTAAAATACTATGTGCTAATAGAACACAATAAAGTATTTCAGCATGTTAGGATTGGATATGAGATTATATAAGGAAAAGAGAAACTTTCAAGTCAACCAGAGATGTGCATTGTTTCATTTTCACCAGGTTTTGCTTTCTGCAGTGAAAAGTTACTTGAATTTGAAATTTATTTAGAAGGTCCTACATGTCGCTCCCAGTGGATAGGAAATTTAAATCAGAGAATAAAAACCCATCCCCAGTATTCCTAGCAGGTTGGCAGTTTGTCTACCATTCCACTAACACATTTCTGTGTAGAGGTAGAAGGAAACTTTAAAAGGACTGTCATACAGTTACTCAGAAATGGGCAGAGTTTTCCTAGGGCCCCCAAGAAATCAAAGAGCAAGAAAGAATGCAGTTTGTCACAAGTGAAGAGGGGACTTTTAGGTCACACTGTGATGGAGAAAAGTAATCACTGGAGGTAAACTCATGAATGATTTCAGAGAGAACATTGGGCAGATGATACATTTCGTTGACAGTAGCAGACACAAACCCAGGTTGTCGAAAACTATTTCCAATGAAGCAAATCTTCCAAAACCAGGTGAGGAAGGATGAGTTCCCTGCTGCGCCTTGGATTCATCCTCTCCAAACATTCATACCTACTTGGGTAAATGGCTGTTGTCTCCATTCTCCTTATATTCCTGGGATCCTTCAATTGCTTCAGAAAGGTGACCAGGTCCAGCATAGAGACAAGCCCTGTTCATCAGAGAAAGGAATAGTTGTGTTGTTAGAGATTCCTCAACATCGAATCCAATATGTATTCAGGTGAGACGAGAATGCATTTTCTTCTAGAAAATGATTTCCTGAAACACTTTCTTCAAAGCCGCTATACAATGCTAAGAAACACCTAACAATCCGTCCTGAGGTTCTGGTTAATTACTACTAAGGAAAAGTAAGCAGTGTCAATGTGAAATCAAGAGAGGGTGCAACTATTTAATACCACAGAACTTACACAATTTCCACTAACCTAGAATGAAGGAGGTAGAGTATACCAAGAAAGAAAAACATCACCAGCATAACGATTCATCATGAAGCCTTTCTTTCTAAACTCAGAAATCACCCATTATCCCCTAGAAAGCAGAGATCTGAAAATACTCTGGGAAGCAGAAAATTTCAGAAGACATTCTTGACATGACGGAACAAAATCCCAGCAGGTAAATAAGGGATTCTGGAAGGCAGTTATCCTCACCCAAGGAGGCCAGGTTCCCATAGTTCTGTAACATCACGTCCCTGTACAATTCCCGCTGACCCAGGTCCAGGCATTCCCACTCCTCTTGAGTGAAGTCTATGGCCACATCCTGGAACGTCAGCTGTCCCTGAAATACACAATAAAGATGCCATGTGTCTATGGGAAGACTTTCTAATGTGACCCACGTTGAAAATGGCAAATTCAGAGACCTGGTCGTGAGTTGGTCGCTTGGCTGGTATTATAAAATATATTTTTTTACACAGCAATCCTTTTTACCCAATTTCTAATGTGAAGAAAGGAGGATGAGTTATGGTCCACAAGATATTAGAGAAACTATTCTCATCTGAAAGAGCAATTATAAAATAATCAGGGCAACATTACCATATTTATTCCGTGATTCAGGAGCAGACCATGGCCATATTTTAAGGACATCAGGATGGCAAAAGTCGAACCATGAGGGCTTACTTTTGTAGAAGAAGAATGAGCTTTGTCTACATGTACCCTAACCTTAAGTAATGGTTATTTACTTCACCAAAGTAACAAAAGATTGAAAAAATGAATATAAATCACTAAAGGCAAAGAAATTTATAATCTCTTATAGAAAGCTGAATTCTAAGGAAACTTTGCTCTATTAACATAGAGATTAGACTAATTCCAGTCTGGTACCAGCTTACCAGAGAGCAAACCAAAGTTGTTTATCGGTTAACCTTAGAAAAATCTTTTCCATAAATCATGAAGTAGTAGTATTTTTACAAAGGCATCCGACTGAAACCATAGAAGGCATGTTTAAATCTGATTAAACTGCAATTCACAGTGTAGCCTGGTCATTGCTGTGACTTGTAACACTTTAACAAGATAAGTAGAATTATAGTTGACCACATTTTATTAGGGCATATCAGATCTATATGAACTCCACGCAATTTTAGGATATCTATATTGGTAACATCCACCATACAGCATAATCTGAGAAGATTCATCACCCCTTCAACAGTATTTCCCATGTAACTTTACACGTCCAGTGAACCCAGGTAGTTTAAAAGCTCCCTGGGATGTCTCAGGGGCCCTCTGAAGCATTCCAAAGTCAGCTAGAAGTCAAGTCATTTAGGAAGTTTTGTGGACAAATATCAAAAGGGGTTTTGACACTCAGTCAGATAAAATCATAGAGATCACTGGGAAACAATATATTTACCTAGCCAAAGTAACAAAGAAGATTTCAAAGGTAAACATAGAACAGATCACTTCAGAGGTAAAGAAACTTAAAATCCATTATCCAAGGCAGCTCAACATCTCAAGAAAACTCGTATTTATGCACAAACTCTTCCCTTGGGGTCCACTTTCCATAAAACTCTGTCACTTTCTGTACCCATTACTTTGTTCTCCCATCTGGAAACAGCCTCCTGTAAGTCAGACCTACTTCCCCTTCCCTTCATAAAATGTAGTTTCATTTGTCTTACCTTCTTTACTGAAAATACACATGCTACCTTCCTTAAGCAACTAAGAATTTAAGCATTCTGTAGGTTGGTGAACATAATACCAGTGATAATTGAAAAAAAAATCTAGAGAACATCTCAGGATGGCATCAAGCATTATTCATGAATAGTCTAACATCTCTAGTTGCTCTATAACAGGAAGTTAGTCCTCAGTAATGAATGTTTCAGAATCTTATTCTATTTGGAAATGACCTAGGTGTTCAATAAACTTCCGTCGCTTAGATTAGAACAGCACTAGAAATTCAGGTTACCACAATGTAGAGAATGGTTTAGACAGACATTTCTAAAGTATAATTATTCCTAATAGAGTTTATCTAAAAGCTCTTTTCTCTTTTACATTTCTTTGAAGATTTTTTTATTCTCCTTTCCTAGGGGTACTATCCTGGTTGACAAACTTGGAATAGATATAAAAATATAACAACATTTAACTTATACTAAATGTAGGGACAATGAAAATAGTGTGTTTAATGACTCAAAGACATATCTACATTAGATTAGCAAACAAACATTAATATTAGATATTTAATGTTGAATATTTCCCAGTTGACGTGAATGTGAAATTCATTTCAGTTAAATTCTCTTGGAGTTAGAATTGTCTGATTTTTAAGCACTTACTTTCTTTCAGTTCAGTTCAGTCGCTCAGTCGTATCCAACGTTTTGCAACCGCAAGAACTGCAGCACGTCAGGCCTCCCTGTCAATCACCAACTCCCAAGGTTCACTCAAACTCACGTCCATTGAGTCGGTGATGCCATCCAGTCATCTCATCCTCTGTTGTCCCCTTCTCCTCCTGCTCCCAATCCCTCCCAGCATCAGGGTCTTTTCCAATGAATCAACTCTTCTCATGAGCTGGCCAGAGAACTGGAGTTTCAGCTTCAGCGTCAGTCCTTTCAATGGACACCCGGACTGATCTCCTTTAGAATGGACTCATTGGATCTCCTTGCAGTCCAAGGGACTCTCAAGAGTCTTCTCCAACACCATAGTCCAAAAGCATCAATCTTTGGCACTCAGCTTTCTTCACAGACCAATGCTCACATCCATACATGTCCACTGGAAAAACCATAGCCTTGACTAGACGGACCTTCTTTGGCAAAGTAGTGTCTCTGCTTTTGAATATGCTATCTAAGTTGGTCATAACTTTTCTTCCAAAGAGTAAGTGTCTTTTAATTTCATGGCTGCAGTCACTATCTGCAGTGATCTTGGAGACCCCCCCAAATAAAGTCTGACACTGTTTCCACTGTTTCCCATCTATTTCCCATGAAGTGATGGGACCAGATGCCATGATCTTCGTTTTCTGAATGTTGAGGTATACGCAACTTTCTCACTGAACTAGAACTGATTTACAACTTCATCAATATTATAAAAAGCGCACACTGAGACATACATAAATCCAGACGTACAGTCAGAGATCTCATAGTTTCTTGCCTGAGATTTAAAATATCTCTTTGACCCTTCTATTTTTTTGTTTTGCTTGAAGTTTTGTTTTGCCCAAGGCTGAGTCAGGTCTCAGGCAAAATGGGCAGTGTATTTCAAGGACACGGAAAGGGTTAACTTCAATCTTTTCCCTAGGCAGGCCTTTTAACAAGCTAGTTGGTTTTAAATGCACATGCAAAAAGAAAGGGTTTTGCAGTTTCCAAGGGAAAGAAAATTTCATTTTAACCAGTTTTCTCCAGAGTCTAAAGACTATCAGGGCCAACCTGTGTCAAAAAGTTATCTTTCCTATCTGTAGTCTTAGTTTTAAAGCTAAAATACAGACCAAATAATGCTCAAATTGACAGATATAAGGGGAATTTCAGCTCATAAAAATTTTGGAGTGTCCCTCTAGTGGGAAGTGAGGTCTTTGCCCCATCAGACGAATCTGAAGGGTTAAGGGAATTTGCAGGACTGGGGGAAGCTTGGTCCTTCCCAGCCCTGAGAAACAGGAGTACTCAGAAGGGAATTCTTTAGGATGGTCAGGAGTGGGGGAAGCTTGGTTCCCTCTCCACCTGAGAGATAAGCTTCCTTAGAAAGGGATTCTTTAGACTGTTACGACATTCTCTGATCCTTCAGGCTTTTGAATATAGAAGACAGACCTGGACCAAAGGGAACCTCAGAATCCTTTCCTAGAGATCATGGGGATATGAAAGGTCGAGTAGGGGTCATCTAGGAAATCTGATGGAGAGAGACAGAGAGAGACAGGAGAAAGGGAGGCTACAGAACGTAAGGAAATTCTGAGTCCTTTCCTTTCTTTTGGAAAAACTTAGTGTGCCATTCAGAAGCCATTTTTTTTGGGGGGGAGGTCCCCCGTTTGTATTGGAGCCAGGCCTTTTGAAGTATCAAAAGTTTCCAGTTTCTGAGAATGTAGCCAAGGGTTGAGTATGAGAGAGCCTCCTGGGACGTAACAGAACCCACTCTTAGCCTCCCTACCATAGAATAGGAGTACTGAGAGTCACTGGCTGACAGAAAGGCGTCCCTTTCCTCCCAGTGATCTATCCGGGCGACTAATGCACAAAATGGCCTAGCGTCCAACAGTTAGAGGAGACCACTAAGAACCGTGTAGCTAAGCCAACACATGACACGAGCAGAGAAAGATAAATTCCCGAAAGCAACCAGGAGACTCACCATTTGGTGATTCCCTGAAACGTGGAAGGCACTCCTGGGATGGCTCAGAGGCAACACCCAGGCTCCTGTAAATCAATCGGACCCAAAGGGAAAGAAGTGAAAGTGACAGGGAAGGAGGCTGAGGAATCCGCCTTACAATATATCAGGAGGCGGTGGCCTGGGGACAATGGTCTCTGTTTTGCTTCAACCACCTGACATGGTGGAGAGAAATTGTCTTGCTGCGGGCGGATGCCCTTGAGGCCTCATCTGTTCTGTGCGCCCCCTATCCTCACATGGGAGTCTTTCTGTGGCAGGCGCCCTAATGGCTTTTATGTGTCTGACCTGTGCCCACACAATACCGGTTGGCATAGTCCTCGGAGAGACCCTCACCCATTCAAGCGGCAGCTACTCTGGGTGCAGTGAGCAGTGGGGCGTTTGGAACACACCAGAGGGTAACGCTGGCCAGAGTTCCTCAATTGCTGCCAGAGCAGTTGCCTATTGGCAGAGGGTCCCTATGAGAATTGAAAAGCGAGGAGGTGGGGAAGAGACTCCAAGTCCCTGAGCAAGCCACCAAAAATGTCGTGGTCTGGGTGCGGGTTGGAAAAGAATTTCCAGGCATGAGATAATGCGGGTCTGGTTTTTCAGTTTCTGCATTCAAAGACCCTTCGTGGTTTGATCTGCTCTTCACTCTTTGGGTAACCACAACCTTGGCAGAAAGAATCTTTTTAACTATTTAGTATATACTCTATATCTTTGATTGTTTTTATCAGAGTCTTGAAAGTGCAAGAGAAATAACTAAACGTCAGTAATGTTGCTCTTGTACCTTTTGGCACTTACTTTAACATGAAATGCCAGAGCTTATACTTTACTTCATTTTATGTACTTCAGAATTTAAAAAAACACAGACAGATTCACAGAGACAACTCTAAGAAAAGTTGACAGAAGTTTCCTATAAGTGTAAAGAATACCAAAGACAAGAAAAGTTTTAGTCACTCAGTCATGTCCCATTGTTTGTGACCCCAAGACTCTACTTGCCAGATTCCTCTGTCCAAGAAATTCCCAAGAAGAAATACTGGAATGAGTAGTCATTCCCTTCCCCAGAAGTTCTTCAAAAAAAAAAAAAAAAGCAAAAAGAAAAGAAGAAAATGAAAAAATTGATCAAGTTGTTACTATTTACATACATACGGTTCAGTTCAGTTGCTCAGTCGAATCCGACTCTTCGCGACCTCATGGTCCATAGCAAGCCAGGCCTCCCTGTCCTCTCCAACTCTCACAGCCTACTCAAATTCATCTCCACTGAGTGCAGACATACACTCAAATGGGGCTATATGCTCATCAAGAGGAAGAGAGAAAATTTTTCATGTCACTAAACTCAGGTAATTTTGCATGGATTAAAATGTACATAATGTTAGAGGATGATATTCTTTATTTGCACTGAGCTGTGTTTTAAATTTTAATACAGTTGAGCATAGATTAGGACTAATAAGATTCTTACAAACATTTTGGAAAATACAAAACTTTGATGAGACTGTGTGTTGTGAGTATGGATTGTACTGGAAAAGATCAGACCTGGGCTTGGGATGAAAACCACCACTCCACAAACCCAGCATCTCTGCTACACACCCGTGAGTGTTCATTTTCCAATACAGAAAGAAGGTAAGAAAACATGAAATTACTCCTTTAATTGTGATAGTTTAGGCACATCTGTCACATTTTCCTTGCAAAACACTTGTTTAACTCAAATGGAAAAAAACAAAGTCATAGCATGGGAATCTCACAGAAGCACCTAAACCAGTGAACATGAGTCATGGGATAAGAAGAACATGGAGGTATGCATTATCACTGCATGGGTATTTTGGCACTCTTATGGAAACTATGATCTGAATCTATCATTAAAAAATGTTAGTTTGTGGACTTCGTGATGAGCCAATGACGAAGACCCTGAGATCCCAATGCATGGAGCTCTGGTTCTTTCCCTGATCAGGAAACTAGATCCCACATGCTGTAGTTAAGAGTTTACATGTCATAACCAAAGAAGCTGAAAATTACAAGGATGACTGAAGATCTTACCTGCCACAAGATGACGCAGTGCAGCCAAATAAATAAATATTTTTATAATGTGTTGTAGGTAAATTTCACTTCATATATGCCTTCCCTAATCTGTAGCCTAATGTTGCAGTCCTTTAAGGGACCAGAATCTGGTGGTCCAGAGTCCATACTAAGAAAATCAAAGAGAGAAAGAGGCTGATATTCCCTGGTTGACACCGAGAACCAATAAAGCCCTTGACACAGGGCTTGTACCACTCACAGGGGCACAGGGCATCTTCTCAAAGAGGTCTTGAAGGCCTGGGTGAGAAAGTGAGCTCTTCAGGTCTCCACGCGCCAGAGAATTAGCCTGAGGGAGAGAGATAGAGAGACAGAGAGAAAGAAAGACACAGGAACCCAAGTGCTGATGGAACAACGATGCTTTAATGATCTTTGTGTGAGCATACATAGGTTGTTAAGGAATTTCTTTGACAATGATATAGATCAGAAAACCAAATGTATAGGAACCATTACCAAAGAAACACGGAATTAACAATGGTCATAAGGTCAGAAGACAACCCATATCTCAAGAGGGAGGGCTGTAACTAGGCAGATTTATTGAAGGGAAAGAGTTTACTGAAGGAAATCCATACATCTCATTATCTCAGTCCTGGGAACAGGACTGAACTGGTGTTATACTATAATATGACTTTTACACAGAAATATTTTCTACCATAATCCTAATTTAAAAAAATATGAGAAATGACCCACACACCATTTCAGAAACTATTCTGATCTGGAAAACAAATGATAAAATAATCAGAGCAACATGGGCATATTTGAGTGCTGTATTCGTATGACACAGGATGAACTGTCTATCAAGGAAACAGGCAATATTTTTGAAAAGCATACTCTGACCCAAGAGTTCTTGAGTGGGAGAAATGTGCCATTTATTTTAGCACACTTGATTTTTTTCAGAGTACTGTTAACAAGCTTCTTCAGCTAATGATGTTCAAAATTCTGCTCCATTAATGACTGTTTTGAAGAGTAAGGAAATACAATAGTAAGGTATGCATTCATACTTACTTTTGAACTTTAAGTGTTTTACAAATTTTACAGATCAGATATGATGGCATCCTCAGTAGCAACAATCATTTTAACTATTTAGGATATACTATGTATTTTTCTGAAAGTTTTTACAGAGGCTTGGATGTGTAACGGAAATAATTGAAAATCAATTATGTTGTTGTTCCACCTTTTTGCAAATATGTAGCAAACATTCCTTAAACAGTTTAGATTTACTTCACTTTATGTACTCTAAACTTTAATAATACACAGACAAATATATATCTAAAGAAAGTTCATATAAGTTTCTCTAAAGAAAAATAACTGATCAAATCATATGAACATTTTCATGCATATATATTAAAATGGAGCTATATATTCATTTCATTAAAATGAAACAATCTAAGGCCATGAAAAATTTCTAAGAACAATTTTCAAAGGTTAGAATAAATAGAAATATTCAGGAAATGATGACTTTTATATAAACCTAGGTTTCTGCCTGCACACATGCTTCCCTGGTGGCTCAGAGGTTAAAGTGTCTGCCTCCAATGTGGAGACCCGGGTTCCATCCCTGGGTCGGGAAGACCCCCTGGAGAAGGAAATAGCAATCCACTCCAGTATTCTTGCCTGGAGAATCCCATGGACAGAGAAGCCTAGTAGGTTACAGTCCACGAGGTCGCAAAGAGTTGGACACGACTGAGCGACTTCACCTTCACCTCACCTCAAGGTAAAAGGAACCTTCCATAAGTAACAGGTCTTTTGGAAGAAACATTTTTAACCCACTTAAAAAAGAAAAAAAAACCTCAAGTGTATTTTAGCATTTATGGTAAAACAAACATTTACAAATTGTGCATGAATGTGTGCACAGTCATATCTAACACTTTGGGACTGAATGGACTGAAGCCATCCAGACTCCTCCGTCCACAAGATTTCCCAGGCATGAATACTGGAGGGGATTGACATTTCCTTCTCCAGAGGACCTTCCCAACCTGGGAATCAAACCTAGTTCTCCTGCATTGGCAGGCGGATTCTTTACCACTGAGCCACCTGGGTTCACTGAAAAAAATTTTTTTTCTCTTTAGTAAGAATGAGCAAAAGCACAATATGAGAAATAGTCTACATTTTATTAGCAAATATACCATGACACCTGCTTAGAACACATTTCCAGACCTATGTGCAGAAATGTGAACCTTTATTGAAGCACATAAAGTCTGAAAATCACAAGTTTTACTTCGAAGGTATGGTGACATAAAGACTTCAGTGACTGCAATTTCAGAACAATTCAAACTCAAAACAAACATGGGTATTTCAAATATAAGTCTCAGCTGTATCTAGGAGAGCCAACAGAATTTTGATTTTAAAAGTAAAAAAAAAAACCTAAATAGCGGGAAATTAGAGATTTCTGGAATTACAATCTGTAAATCTGTAATTCTGCCAGATTACAGATGAAGTTATCACTGCATAGACTAGTGAAACTTCAAAGTCAATGAAACAAAATAGCTACAAGGTAGCCCAGGAAGCTCACTTAGAGACTTAGACATCATTTTGAACAATAAAATAAAAGGTAAACACAACAAAATATTTTTAAATAATGCAATTAGGTGAGGTATTTCAACGTAACAAAAATCAGACGGGGGAAAAAAAAATCAAAGAGCATAGAAGAAAGATTTAGGTTTCAGCATTGTGTCATAAAGAATTAAGGGACTTGCCTGATGGTCCAGTGGTGAGAAATCTGCCTGTCAATGCAGAAGAGGAGGGTTCCATCTCTGGTCAGGGAAGATCCCACATACCTTGAAGGAACTAAGCTAGTGAGCCACAACTAATAAAGCCCACCTGCTCCAGAGCCTGCCAGTTATTAATACAACGATTGAACCGGTGCCTTAGAGGCAGAGCTCCATAACACGATAGTAGCGTCTCCTAATCACCACGGAGAAAGCCCAAGTGCATCAGCAAAATCCCAGTATAACCAAAAATACATAAATACGAAAAAAAAAAGAAGAATTTGACAGGCTTTGGTCCATAGGTCGTGGAAATTTCTTAACTACTCTTGGAATTTATTTATTTAGTTTTCCTCTTGGAATTTCCTTAGTGAGTGAAGTGGCTTTATTACTCTCCGTGAGCCCTGATAATTTATGCTAACAACATGACCTATGGTCGACCCCTAATTTAATAATGGGATGACTCAGGTTGTGAGGCTGGCCATTTCACAAAGACAAAGGAAGTGACTAGAAGTTTGGGGCTTTGACCCAGGTGGGCTTATTAGCTTCTCTGGTGACTCAGAGTATAAAGCATCTGCCTGCAATGCAGGAGGCCCTGGGTTCGATCCCTGGGTTCGGAAGATAACCTGGAAAAGGATATGGCAACCCACTCCAGTATTCTTGCCTGGAGAATCCCATGGACAGACGAGCCTGGCGGGCTACAGTCCACGGGGTCCCAAAGAGTCGGACACGATTGAGCGACTTCACTTTTCTAAGGAGGGGAGAATGCTGGAGATGTTATCAATCCCGCCTATGTAGCTAAACCCAATAAAAGCTCAAGACTTAAAAGCTTGAGTGAGCTTCTCTGGCTGGCAACATTCTGTTTTCTGCACACTGATGTGCCAGGTCCCTTGGGATGATGACTATGGGTCAGTTCAAACAAACCCGTTCAGAAGTTAGGAAGCTTATCAATCAAGTCCAAAGAAACAGCGATTCAGGAAAGAGAAACAGAACAAACAAAAGGACTATGCCTCTTACCTCGGCATGAGTCATTTCTGACTCCCCGCTTTCCTCTTCCTTCTCACGTTAAGATCAGTCTTGGGAAGTGACCCCTGAATGTTGAAAATAGACTGTTCAATACTTAGAAAAACACACCGAGGTCCCTATAGCACAGCCTCACACAGAGGGAGGATCTCAACACGTACAAAACACAATCCTCTACGGCCACTGACACGGCAAGGATTCTGGAACACAGAATCGAACCAGGTGTTTTTAGTTTTTTTGTTTTCTTCAGAACTCGTGGCCCTTCCTGTGAAAACCACACGTTCTAGGCTGACCCTCCCCTTCAAACCTTAGACGAGACCCTGACCAAACTCCATACAGAATAGAGCCTCCTTCACCTCTTCGTGGATCAGGGACCTAGCGGTTGGGCAAGGCAGGACTTTAAGCAGCGGTTTCTACAAGTTAGAAGGCAGAACAGCCAGAGAAGGGCACGGACTCTAGAACGATATTAACAGGAAGCGGACGTGGGCCCAGGGACCCGGCAGCTAAGCTAAGAGACTTCAGAACTTCTCACGGCGATGCGAGGACACACTGAGAACGGGAAAATAGGGACGATAGCCCCGAAAGCCACGTGTGAAAGACAACAGGCTGTGGACTAGGAATCGGGCTTTAAACAAACAAACAAACTCACCAGAACACTGTGTCGCTCATTTAAACTCAATTCCGTGTCTGTAGGACTGCGCACGTGGGCGGAAGATCCGGTAGAGAGGGTGGGACGAGGCCGGTAACGCAGGTACTTATGGGCGGGGCCAGTGGGGGCGGAGCCTTGCCCCCCTCAATCCCCCGCCCCTGTCAGTTTTGGGTCTATTGCTCCTTCTGTCCCGCTGTGCTTCCTTTGTCTTCCTTTTGATGCCTTTAAAGCTCTTTGATATCCTCTGGGGCAGAGCTGCTTTCTGCCTGTTCTAAGTTAGTTTCTAACGATGTAAGGGAAAAGAGAAAGAATTTTGAGAGCCGTCTGCATGGGAAACCGAGTGTGTGAAGATAGGTGTCTCCTCAGTGAGGAAAAGTAGAATGTGACCACTCAGATAATCCGTTGGGAGTGTTATGCCCAACTCTGGAAATCTCCCAGTGACCACCAGGGTGCCGATATCCAGTGCAAAAGCAAGAGAGTTTTTATTACCAAGCTCGAGCTGGGGCTCCCACTGATACTGACCCAGGGGCTATGGGGAGGAGCCCCAGGTTTGGGATTACATTGCTTATATAGGGAGTATGCATGGAAAGAAAGGATTTCTAGGTAGAGGAACGTCTGATTGGTCACTTTCTTTCGAAGGGTTGTGTGTTGGTTCTAGATTGGTCCCTATTGTCTAGGTAGATCACAAGTTCCTGAGCGTTAAATCAGGAGATTTTGGTCTGGGGTCAGATTGGCTCATGGAAGGTGGGGTGAGGCCAGGGGATTTCCAAAGACTCTTGGATTTCCAAAGACTCTTTTCCTGGAACCTTACAAAATGGAGTTTTTCTGTTAACAAAATGGAGTATCTTAGATTCTTCATCCCCCCCACCCCACCCCGGCCCCGCCAATCATGGGTCTGGGGTTAGCTCTATATTGTCTCCCGCTAAGGGGACCGTTGGCAGGGCTGTATATTGGGATCTGCACACCATGATGAAGGCCACCAATTAGTTTAGTAAGCATGGCCTGAGGGTGAGTAGCAGTAACAAGATAATCAAGGGCCCTACCAAGGAAGATATGAGTGATGTGAACCAGGGGGGTGAGTTGAACCAGGATTCAAACCAATTTTGAGACATTGCTCTTTCTCTTTTTCTCTGACTCCGCCCTTTTCTTATCTTGGCCAGGAGCTCCCTGACTACCCACAAGTGATTCACATAAAAATAACATTCTTCCCCTAACGCAGCACATAGGCCCTCTGAGAAACTTCATTCTCAAGATACTTCTTGGGAATTGGGGCGGGGGTCTCTTTCTTCTGTAACTTCTTCCTGCTGTGCATGGGCGTATGCCTGCCTAGCAGAGCAGAAGTCCCTACCTGATCTAAGTTGGGGTTTTCCACATCTGAAACCAGCTTCTATCCTTGTAGTAATAGCAATTTAGTTGGCCCCTCTAAGAGATGAAATAGACAAGGGCCAAACAGGAGATCTAACAGGATGGTCATCTCTGGTCCCCGGAAACGGAAGGCAACATTTGGAGTGAGGGTTGCAGGGTTTGTGACCCCTTCTGATTGGTTGGTGGTGAGGCAACAGAGCTGTGCGCCAGGAATCTTGTGTTCAGTCTGATGTTACCATCTTACACCTGGGTGGGGGCTCAAGGACATTGTTATGCATATTTCTTTGAGTAGGAATCAAGACTATGTCTGGAGGCTGCACCAAGATTTGATTGTTTCTGTTTTTTTTTTTTTTTATCCCCTCCCTTCTTTGATTAGCAATTATTTGAATCCAAGATTTGTCAAGGAGGCTGAACAAAGTCTTATCCTACAGATAAGAAATGGAGAATACAGAACAGATCTGTACTCCAGAGCTCCACAGAGTCCCACTCAGTTTTAATTTTAGGGAACTAGGCAAATATGACTGTGATAACTTCCTGTCAAAATGGGGCATAGGACTGCCCCAGCTTGGAGTATAGACACTGAATTGGAAGTATTTCTGAGTTGCAAGTTCTAGATCTGAGTCTTATATGCTTAAAATCCTAATCCCTTGGTCTGCCATTTTGGTGTAACAGACCCAATAAGAAGTAGTTGGAGGAGTGATAACTGGAACTTAGTAGACAAAATAAATCTCATTTCTTTTTAGAAGAATAGGCCTGAAACCCAGTCTGGACCTGGCACCGTAGGGAGACTTGTAGCCATGTAGCCAGTTGCCTAGTTTTATAAAAAGTAAGGTTACTAGCTTCCAGCAGACATTGTTTTGAAAATGGTGGCATCCAAGCCTGACATGACTCAGAAAACTCAAGTGTTTAGCAATACAAGGTCTAATGTGAAAGTACACCCATAGCATCACCTAATTATTTCCCAGGATATCTGAACCATAGCTACTCTATTTTGACTTTTAATTGTAAATTTTTCCTTAATAGCCAAAGAAGATTTCACCATTAATGATGTCAGTGTTTCTCTAGGTATGAGAAGATGCAAGAATTGGGACTCATAAAATCTTCTCCTGAAAAGATCTAACTATCTGAAGGCCTAACTATCTAACTATCCTGCCAGTTTTTCCCAGAGCACAGAGTGCCTCATTCCTGATTTTCACCCTGAACTTCTTTCAGGGGCGTTGAAAGTCAGCAGTTGCAGCGGCCAGGATTTAATCTTTGTAGATGTAGATGGCGAGTGTCAGTCTTCAGTTGGCAGAGCCCCTTTTTGCTCATAAACTTGACCATGATCTTGAGGGGGTCATTTCATGACCATTTTATCCCATGCCATTCTCAGCATTTGGCAAAGATTCTGTTGACAGGCCACTCAATGTGCTGTTACTTGACTAGGCCATAAAACAGTATCTACAATTCTCTGGACCACTTGTCTTACTAGCTTCTTGGTCCAGGAAAATATTCCCTCTTGTTGCTTCTTGCCATATCTAGAGTTACACTGTCACCATCATCGATCTCATATGGGACTATATATTATTCTATTAGAGGCCTCACACACATATTTGACAGTGTAAGAAACAGCAATTTTGTAAAACAGGTGAAATACAAATAACATAGCCAGCAGTATTAGTAAAGTCACAAGTAAGACTTATGTTAAGAACTTCCATTAGATGTAGCCCAGTATATCTTCAGGTCATCTGACTTAGTCTGCCCTGTAGAATCGTTATCTTCCAGGGAAATTACATATTGGCACCATCTATAAGGCACATAGCCCATTTTTCTAGTGTTACTAGACTGATCATCTTTAGTATGATTTAATTTTTTGTTTTTTCCAACACAGAGGAGACTTTAAACCTAAATTACTATAGCCTGGTGTTATCTATATAAATCCATCTCATAATTGTGGGAGATTTTCCCCTCCTTTACAGAAACTTTTCTTATTCTGATTGAGCTTGAGATTTTCCCCTCCTTTACAGAAACTTTTCTTGTTCTGATTGAGCTTGGATAACAGAAAAAAGCTCAGATTTATAGCCAGAGTCAGAGCAGGCATTATCAATTGGCCCAGTGAGGAGATCCTATCTAGTAATATCACAGTGACCTGAACATGACTATAATTTTTTTAAGTAAATTTTCTCAGGGCCAACCAGTTAGAATCTGGTAGTAGAGAAATTTACCAAGGTAACCCAGAATGAGGTGAGGTGAGGTGAAGTCACTCAGTCGTGTCCGACTCTGCGATGCCGTGGACTGTAACCTACTAGGCTTATCTGTCCATGGGATTCTCCAGGCAAGAATACTGGAGTGGATTGCCATTTCCTTCTCCAGGGGATCTTCCCGACCCAAGGATCAAACCCGGGTCTCCAGCATCGAAGGCAGGCACTTTAACCTCTGAGCCACCTGGGAAGCCCAACCCAGAACAGACACAGGTAATTGGACACAAACCCAACAATTGATTTTTAAAACTAGCATAGGATCAGGCCTATGATAGAAAAGCATTTGACTTATATGCAAAAGTCTAAGAAGTCAAGAAAACATAAATGATCATACGAATCAGGTCCAGCATCTTGGAGAAGCTGTCTACCTCTGATGTCGCTCATCTTCTTAACCTGGTGTATTTCTCCTGATTAAAAAGTCCTTCCATCCATGTTGGAGACAGTCCCTTAAATTATGTCTTTTTCCTGTTCTGGTTGCAGGTCAGGAGGCATCTGATCTTCATCCATAGATTACTGAGATAAGCTTCAGAAACAAACTTAGGGTTGTGTTTTTTTTTTAAAGAATTTAATTAAATTTCACATTAATATCACCTAACAGCAAAGAACTATCTAAGAGATGCACACCTCCATTAACAAACTGGTATTTAACATTTTTAAATCTTTTCTCCCTAAAGTTACCCTTATTTTTATTAAATATAACCAAATTAAGGCTCGTTTGCAAAATAGGTCTGTTCTCACTGATTTTGGTCTGATGATTTTTATAACCATAATTTATTGTAGCCTGCCAGGGTCCAGCCCCAGTGGATCCAGGGTGATTCGAAGGTGGGGACGGAGTAGGTGTCCTTGGAAAAATACATAATTAATTACAAATATAGAGAGAGGTGTCCTTGGAAAAATACATAATTAATTACAAATATAGAGACAGATTAGAAACGGATAGTGTAGTAGGAAAATTAGTGGAGAAAAAGAGACTGAATAACTTGGTTCGCATGGAATAGCATCCATGCTCCAGATGGGAATTCAGCCAGGAAAACGGGGAGCAAGAAGGAACGACATGGGGGAGTCAGTCTTTCTGGAAACTGATCCCATTTCTTTATTTTTTAGGTTTGTTTTTATACCTTTGTTATACATAGGGATGAATACAGAGTCACACACGGGAGTCAGCAGACCTGACCCTTGTCACAATCAGGTGCTTCATATAAAATTATACAAAGGTCTTATGAGTTTTTACATCATCTTCTGATCATGAGGTCTGCTGACATTTTATGGCCCTTTCTGATACGGGTCAGTTAAACAGAAAACTTATTTTTCCAGGGGTGATTTTTTTTCTTAAATCAAGCACCACCCTCCAAATAAAGTTACATTCCTATAGAGTGAAGGTATAGTGAGTTACGATCAAGAAAGGAATTTACTTAACCTAAGGTTAATATAATTAATCTTAAAGGTTAATACTTATTTCTCCTATATGCTTAAAGGTTAATACTTATTTCTCCTATATGCTAGTTATATTCATTATAAGGGCAGGGAATATGGAGATTTAGCAGCAAACATCAGCCCAACAAATGAAAATCCTTTCACCAATGTTCCCCTTAAGATCTACTTAGTCTTAAGATAGTGATAAAGTTACATTTTCACATAGCAAGGACACAGTGATTTATAACAAAGTACAGTGATCTATAACAAAAGAGAAAATTCATTAACTCAAAAAGTCTAATATTGCTAATGTTAGGCCTCAAGGCCTCCTTCTAGGGGTCCATCGCCCAAAGAATCTCCAAGACACGGAATCGATGCAAACAGCAAGAGGATTTATTAGGCCGGCACGCCGGGGTTCGATCACCACCAGGGAAGAACGAACCCCGAACATTCGTTACAAAGCAGTTTTTAAGCACAAAAAGCCACAAACAGGTACAGCAAGGGTGGAACAATCTGATTGGTGTTTAAGTCTTGGTATTTTCAGGGATAGGTTCATTTGTTATCAGGTTGTCTGTATGAGTTTTAATTTTACTGCTAACTTGTTTTTCCAGAAAATTAATTTCCTGGAATGGTTTACAGTAAACATCTTCCAGAAAGCTTCCTGGGGGCTGCATTTCTGAGGTACGAGTCCCCTACACATTTTTGAGATAAAGGTTTGTCTTAAGATTAACAGGAGGGCCTGTCTTCCAGAGGCCTTGAGATAAAGATTTGCTTTAAGATTAACAGGAGGGCCTGTTTTCCTGAGGCCCTAGTACAACTTTAACCTCTATCTTACCCAGTCTCCCTCTCACTAACATCAAAAACTACTATATTTCCTTTTCTATGTTCCAAATACATTGATTAATATATTCCCAGGTGCCTAAGGATTTGGAAGCCTGTGGGCAATCAAATGAGAAAAGCCCTATGCTAATACTCCAAACTCTCTGTGCTGTTTATGGTTGAGAGGTTGTCACACAAGCTGGTCTGTCAGCAGAGAGGTTTGACCTGAGACACCCTTGTCCCACCTTGGGCAGGGAATTAGCAGCAATTATTGACACAACAAATGGAAAAACCTTTCACTAATATAATTCCTAATCAACGCACTAATACTATACTAATGATCTTCTAACTTCTCAAAAGAGTTTGTATTTAGAAAGTTTTAAAGCATCTTGTGTCTCTCACAGTTGGGGGATTGTAAAAAATTAAATGCGGCTGGATGAACCCGATCAGGCAGGCCAGAGAACCTTCAGAGTTTGTAAGTTGAAACACTCTTGTCACGCCCAGGAATTTTTATTAACTGGAGCTGCAAGTTAACTCCTTCTCCGAGAGAAATGGTTATGGGGGAGAGCTCCCTGTAAAGTACTCTGGATTTGGGGGTAGATGCTTGGGAACAGGGGGTTTCCTGAGGCTTGATCACGCCTTTGCATATACCAAAGCCCCCTTCCTCATTACCTTTGCCAAGGGTGGAGTTCCTCACGCTGGCCCCCAGCAATAGGCTTTTTATTTTGCTGAAACATTTATAGAGAGTCTCAGACTGAACTTTTAAAATAAACAGGGCTGGGAAACTCACACCAAAGGCTTATCACAGATTTTGCCTAACAAATCTAGGTGAATTCTTCCCCTTTTAAGGTCTCAAAAATTTCTTGAGATTTTTGTACCCATGAGATAACCTTCCTAACTCATTTGATAAACTTATTGGAAATCTAAGAACTTCCAATTTTTAGAGGAGTCAGAAAATATAATTGCTTTGTTTATAACGTTTAATTTTACCAAACTATTGTCATAATTAGTTTGAGAGGAAGATTTTCCCTACTCTCTGAAAACATAAGATTCAAACCCATAATTTTTCAGATAGAAACCATAAAAGTTATAAGCATGTTCACTGGTTCATTCAGTCCTTTTGTTAACTTTTGTGAAGTCATCAGGTTTTCCATTAAAATACCAGGACATATCAGAATGTTAAAAACTCCATATAATTTCTAGGATATCTGTATTAGTTATTTTACCATACATTATAACATGAGCGGATTTATTACTCACTTGATAATCTTTTCCATGTAATTTAACCAACCAAATAAACACAGTTTAATATCTCTCTTTGGGATGTTCCAGGGGCCCTCTGAAGCACCCCAAAGTTAGTTAGAGATCAAAAGAACTTCAAAAGAGTTCTATTAAGGAAGTTTTTTTCACTTGAAGTAATTTCCTTGTTGACAAACTTGTAACAGATACAATATTTAACTTATATTAAACCCAGGTAGAATGAAAATATTTTACTTAACATTAATTACTCTAAGACATGTCTATATTAGATAGGTCAACAAACAAACATTAATATCAGGTATTTAACATTGAATATTTCCCAGTTCACATGAACCTGGAATTTATTAATTTGGAGTAACTTGATTTGTAAGTGCTTACCTTTTTTTAAGCCAGATAAATAGAGCTCATATACAAATTAACCTCAAAAATATTACCCAGAGACAGAGACATACAAAGACATATTTAGACAGACACAGTGCAAGATCTAGCTTCAATTCTTTTTTTTTTTTCCTCTTTTTCCTCAGTGTCAGGAGTTAGAGATGGTCTAGATAAGTCTTCCCAAGAGCCCTGGTCTCAAGGCACAGGGAAAGAAAATCAAGTTCTAACAAAATGGCAGCAGGTCTAAACCACATGGTGGCCAGACAAAGCAAAATGGCCATCAAAAATCACAACAGAGAACACGGAGTTAAAATACACATATATAAACCTGGCAGTCCTCATCAAAGTGAAAGTGAAAGTGAACTCGCTCAGTCCTATGCGACTGTTTTCGCCCCGTGGACTGTAGCCCACGAAGCGTTTCCGTCCATGGGATTCTCTAGGCAAGAATACTGGACTGGGTTGCCATTTCCTTCTCCAGGGTATCTTCTCGACCCAGGGATTGAACCCAGGAATCCCATATTGCAGGCAGATGCTTTAACCTCGGCTCCACCAGGGAAGCCCTTAAATACAAAAATACAGTCTCTCAGAAAACCTCCTATAGAGACACAGAACTTCAGATCCAAGTACTAACATCAAAGATTTTAAGGGAGGAAAGGAAGCCAGGTTGAAAGAAGAAGAGGGAGGAGGCAGGAGAGGGGGGGGAAAAGGGGTGGTCTCCTGCCACCTACAGATACCCAGGCATTACAGGACTTTTCCCTGGGCCTCCAGAGAAGGGAAGACTGGAATTTGGCCCTACCAGAAACCAGAATCAGAATTTGAGTTCTCTGCTAAGAGGAGGTGATCAGTCTCCAGTCCTCAGCTCAGGCTGAGGACCCTTCTACCAGATTCCTGCATCCAGGACCAGGGGACTAGAAAAACAGGGAAGGATAGGAAGGGTTAAGGATGTTCAAGCTGGTTTTAGAAAAGGCAGAGGAACCAGAGATCAAATTGCCAACATCTGCTGGATCATGGAAAAAGCAAGAGAGTTCCAGAAAAAACATCTATTTCTGCTTTATTGACTATGCCAAAGCCTTTGACTGTGTGGCTCACAACAAACTGTGGAAAGTTCTTCGAGAGATGGGAATACCAGACCACCTAACCTGCCTCTTGAGAAATCTGTATGCAGGTCAAGCAGCAACAGTTAGAATTGGACATGGGACAACAGACTGGTTCCAAATAGGAGAAAAAGTGCGTCAAGGCTGTATACTGTCACTCGGCTTATTTAACTTCTATGCAGAGTACATCATGAGAAATGCTGGGCTAGAAGAAACACAAGCTGGAATCAAGATTGCCGGGAGAAATTCAATAACCTCAGAAATGCAGATGACACCACTCTTATGGCAGAAAGTGAACAGGAGCTAAAATGCCTCTTGATGAAAGTGAAAGAGGAGAGCAAAAAAGTTGGCTTAAAGCTCAACATTCAGAAAACGAAGATCATGGCATCTGGTCCCATCACTTCATGGGAAATAGATGGGGAAACAGTGACAGACTTTATGAAATTAAAAGACGCTTACTCCTTTGAAGAAGTTATGTATGACCAATCTAGATAGTATATTGAAAAGCAGAGACATTACTTTGCCAACAAAGTTCCATCTAGTCAAGGTTATGGTTTTTCCAGTGGTCATGTATGGATGTGAGAGTTGGACTGTGAAGAAAGCTGAGCGCTGAAGAATTGATGCTTTTGAACTGTGGTGTTGGAGAAGACTCTTGAGAGTCCCCTGGACTGCAAGGAGATCCAACTAGTCCATTCTAAAGGAGATCAGCCCTGGGATTTCTTTGGAGGGAATGACACTAAAGCTGAAACTCCAGTACTTTTGGCCACCTCATGCAAAGAGTTGACTCACTGGCAAAGACTCTGATGCTGGGAGGGATTGGGGGCAGGAGGAGAAGGGGACGACCAAGGATGAGATGGCTGGATGGCATCACTGACTCGATGAACGTGAGTCTGAGTGAACTCTGGGAGATGGTGATGGACAGGGAGGCCTGGTGTCATGGGTTGCAGAGTCAGACATGACTGAATGACTGAACTGAACTGAAAGTATAAAAGAGATAAGAGAAACTTCTGACATAGAGTTCAAAAGGGGGCAGAAAGAGTACCCCCTCGTTAGTGTTAGCAAAGGAGCTATATATTTTTAACTAGTTATTCTATTGAACAAAAACAATGTCTGGAGGTTATAAAAACCTCACTAGACCCACTCCCATAATTTACATTTTAAGACAACAAGATTAGCTAGAAAGTTTTTTTCCAGAGACTGTCTTCAAGCAGGATAATTTGTTACATAATCCCAAGGAATGTAGAGGAAAACAAACACGTTTGTCCTTTCTTCCTCCTTGAGAATTCCAGACCCTTCTCTCCTTGGGGATCCCTGGACTTATCAACCTGCCTAGAAATTGACTCTGTCAGTGTGACTGAACGGGGGTCAGTGAATAGACCCTGAGGTCCAGTAAGACTGCTGGTCTCAAGGAAGGGGGCCATCTAGTGCCGGTGCTCACAAGATTGGCTGGTGTGAGCTCAAGGACCTGCAGGCTGCCTGATCCCCAGACAGATGCTGAGGAAGCAACATCATGGAGCAGTTTAGGGAAACTGTCAATACTCTGTATAATCTTTCTTATTAGAACCAACCCAGTGTCTAAGTAATTACAAAATGGGAGAGGAGATACAACATAGAAATGATGGAATGTACATGAAGTTATGAGAAGTTTAAATTCAGTGAGTAAACTAATTTCCCCATATGCCATCTTTGTGCGGTACCAAACATTTAATTGCGGTCTCCACTACAACCTTAAATAAGGTGGGCGACGTTGCTGTTGGTGGTGGGTTAACATTTCATTCATTACAATCAACCGAAACACTAAAAGCTATTCACTTTTATGAATAACCATGTATTAAATTTCACACATAGTTGAAATAAAACCTTTTACAATCCATGGCATGATCCATGATTAAATACAGATCAAAAGTAAGGAGAAAGATATTCATTTTTTGACACAATGATGCGAGATTTCTGATTTTCACAGCTTACCATACAAAGCCTAGGAAGCACTTAGCAAGCATGGTATACACCAATTCCATGCCTTTTCCAGGAAGGGATTCTTACGTTTCTAGGTTATCACTGTCTTTATTTCAACACTGTCAAGTAATAATCATGACGTGTTGATATTATAAAGATACATCAATATTGCAGTGAACTGTCATTGTGTTCTTACAAATCAAGGATATTACTATTGAAACATTACAACCAACATCTGTCTTACTTCAATACATGGAAAGATTAAATGATCACTTACTTAATGGCAACCTCTAGGTATTTCATGTCAACGACAAAAACCTCTATTTAAATGTTCATTGTCCATTTTACAATATGGTATCCTCAATCTTCTAATGAAGATTAAATAGAAATGGTTGCAACACAATATAAAAAGGTTAATCTTTAATAAACCATCAAAAACCTATCTTTGCAAACACACTAGAAAGAAAGCATAATGTGGATCGAGTGGTGAATTACATTCACTTCAAATAACCTCACATCACGTCATTATTAATAAGCATATATACATTGCTAAGAATTGTAATGTTCTAACCACCAACCTTCATCTCACGACTCATGCTAAAATATCCATTTTCTATCTGTTTTAACTATGGAGTGCTCCCTACAGTTATTCTCTTTTAGAGAAACTTCAGAAAACAAATTTGATGAAATGCCTTCTAGCACGCATATTTACTTCAATTTAACTTTTGATTAAATACCTTTCTATATTTTTGTTACATCATTTCCATTGGTTTTTTATATAAACTCTTGTGTTTTCTGATGCATGTTTAGGGCGAACCTCTTCCATCACTTGTTCCATTACTAGGGTTAAGTGTGTGTTCTCAAATGTTTGGTGCAATTACTACTATGACTAAAGGCTTTGCCACATTCTGTACATTTATAAGGTTTCTCTCCAGTATGAATTCGCTGATGTTGAGTAAGATGTGAGCACTGAATAAAGGCTTTGTTACATTCTTTACATTTATAAGGTCTCTCCCCAGAATGAATTAGTTGATGTTGAGTAAGAAGTGAGGGACGATGAAAGGCTTTGTTACATTCTTTACATTTATAAGGTTTCTCTCCAGTATGAACTCGCAAATGTGTAGTAAGAATTGAATTCCGATTAAAGGTTTTGCCACATTCTTTACATTTATAAGGTCTCTCTCCAGTATGAATTTGCTGATGTTCGGTAAGATATGAGCAACGGATAAAGGCTTTGTTACATTCTTTACATTTATAAGGCTTCTCTCCAGTATGAATTCGCTGATGTCGAGTAAGATTTGAGCGATGAATAAAGGCTTTGTTACATTCTTTACATTTATAAGGTCTCTCCCCAGAATGAATTCGCTGATGTCCAGTAAGATGCGAGAAACGGATAAAGGCTTTGTTACATTCTTTACATTTATAAGGCTTCTCTCCAGTATGAATTCGCTGATGATAGGTTAGCTGTGAATAACAGATAAAGGCTTTGCTACATTCTGTACATTTATAAGGTTTCTCTCCAGTGTGAATTCTCTGATGTTTAGTAAGAAGTGAGCAATGGTTAAATGCTTTGGTACATTCTGTACATTTGAAAGATTTCCTTCCTGTATGAATTTTCTTATGTCTACCTAGATGGCATGAGTTACTAGACACTTTCCCACGTATCTTACACTTGTTTTCTTTCTGTGGATTCTGAACAGTCTGCTGTTGAGTAAGTTCTGAAGACTGATTAGAAACCTTCCCATATTCAGTACAAGTCCTCTCTTCAGTACAATTACTCTTATCTAGAGAAAAACCTGACATTTGATCAAAGGCATTTCTACATTTATTACTTTTAGAATCCTTGTTTGATGAGTTGGGTCCCTTATGTTTCACAAGGTTTGAGTCTTCTTCAACCCTATACCCATTTTCATTGCCTGAATACCTTCTCAGTCCACCATTAATTCTCTTGTAATTATTGGAGCTGGAGCTGTTACTTAAGGTCTGACTCATTTTATTACATATGGAAAGTTGTTGTGTATTAACCATATCACAATACGTATTGAACAATGATGGCTGGATTATGTCTCCTCCATTATCAACGTTATACATCTTGGAATGGAGAGAAAATATCTGTTGGGGAAAGAAAAATGACCCTCTGCTCACGGATCTCTCAAATTGATTAGATTGTGCTTTTTCCCACTCGTTAAATTGTAGGTGTTCAGACATTCTTGAATGTATGTTTAGTCGAAGCCTACGTTCACAATTGTCTGAACGAGTATCTGCAACAGAAACTAGATTACCTTCCAGATTTTCCACGTGTCCCTTTAGAGAGTATGTATGTTTCAAAAAACGATGGAAATCTTTTCTTAAACACTTACACTTCTCGTCAGATGTTGAAGACTGAAGTTGATGTTTTCCCCAATTTGACTCACAGTGCTCATTTCTTTTTGCAGTACTGTTAGCATTATGTGTCACTGTCTCCATTTCTTTATGTCCATATAAACATCCTCTCTGTCTTTCATATACTCTTGTATACTCCCAGTCTTTCATTAAATTTAAGTTTCTGAGGTGAAATATTTGATATATTCCTAGGTTTGCTTTTGGGAATATATCTTCTAACACTGGATTCTTCAGCACCAAATCCTGGGTGTCTTGTGAAGACACAGCTGAAAGATACCAAACAACAAGTAATTTTCCCTGCTATTCTCAGTGAATATCTTTAAAGATTTAGAGAAAATTGATGACCATTAGCTAGTTTAAAAATAAAATAGAGACCAAAGGATCAAAATGCCAGAGGCTTAGGCAGATGTGAAGATCATCTCTCTCTCCACAAAGGAATGAGAAATGGAACAATTGAATGGAGAAGGAAATGGCAACCCACTCCAGTATTCTTGCCTGGAGAATCCCATGGACGGAGGAGCCTGGCGGGCTACAGTCCACAGGGTCGCAAAGAGTCGGACACGACTGAGCGACTTCACTTCACTTCACTTGTCATTCACCCAGCCACCCCCTCAGGTGCCTTCTACTCCCTCAGTGCCAAGGCTGGACCACTGGGGTTTCCTGCTGCAGGAATTGGGGGCTGGGAACAGCGAGAGGGCTACCAGTCTTGGGGGTGGGGGTGAGCACTCCTTAGTCTATGGGAAGGCCCCCTATGGGCCCACTGAACTGCACTGGGATTCTTCACTCTGCCCCTTTCTTTAGGGCAAATAACACAGCAGAACCACGTGGGTATTTTAGTACTTTTTTAAAATATTTATCTATTAAAAGAATTCTAATTTGCAAAAATAAATAAATAAATAAAATAAATTCTATGCAGAGTACATCATGAGAAATGCTGCACTGGAATAAACATAAGCTGTAATCAAGATCGCCGGGAGAAATGTCAATAACCTCAGATATGCAGATGACACCACTCTTATGGCAGAAAGTGAAGAGGAGATAAAAAGCCTCTTGATGAAAGTGAAAGAGGAGAGCGAAAAAGTTGGCTTAAAGCTCAACATTCAGAAAACGAAGATCATAGCATCCGGTCCCATCACTTCATGGGAAATAGATGGGGAAACATTGGCAGACTTTATGAAATTAAAAGACGCTTACTCCTTTGAAGAAGTTATGTATGACCAACCTAGATAGTATATTGAAAAGCAGAGACATTACTTTGCCAACAAAGTTCCATCTAGTCAAGGCTATGGTTTTTCCAGTGGTCATGTATGGATGTGAGAGTTGGACTGTGAAGAAAGCTGAGCGCTGAAGAATTGCTTTTGAACTGTGGTGTTGGAGAAGACTCTTGAGAGTCCCCTGGACTGCAAGGAGATCCAACTAGTCCATTCTGAAGGAGATTAGCCCTGGGATTTCTTTGGAGGGAATGACGCTAAAGCTGAAACTCCAGTACTTTTGGCCACCTCGTGTGAAGAGTTGACTCACTGGCAAAGACTCTGATGATGGGAGGGATTGGGGGCAGGAGGAGAAGGGGACGACCAAGGATGAGATGGCTGGATGGCATCACTGGCTCGATGAACGTGAGTCTGAGTGAACTCTGGGAGTTGGTGATGGACAGGGAGGCCTGGTGTCATGGGGTTGCAGAGTCAGACATGACTGAATGACTGAACTGAACTGAAAGTATAAAAGAGATAAGAGAAACTTCTGACATAGAGTTCAAAAGGGGGCAGAAAGAGTACCCCCTCGTTAGTGTTAGCAAAGGAGCTATATATTTTTAATTAGTTATTCTATTGAACAAAAACAATGTCTGGAGGTTGTAAAAACCTCACTAGACCCACTCCCATAATTTACATTTTAAGACAACACGATTAGCCAGAAAGTTTTTTTCCAGAGACTGTCTTCAAGCAGGATAATTTGTTACATAATCCCAAGGAATGTAGAGGAAAACAAACACGTTTGTCCTTTCTTCCTCCTTGAGAATTCCAGACCCTTCTCTCCTTGGGGATCCCTGGACTTATCAACCTGCCTAGAAATTGACTCTGTCAGTGTGACTGAACGGGGGTCAGTGAATAGACCCTGAGGTCCAGTAAGACTGCTGGTCTCAAGGAAGGGGGCCATCTAGTGCCGGTGCTCACAAGATTGGCTGGTGTGAGCTCAAGGACCTGCAGGCTGCCTGATCCCCAGACAGATGCTGAGGAAGCAACATCATGGAGCAGTTTAGGGAAACTGTCAATACTCTGTATAATCTTTCTTATTAGAACCAACCCAGTGTCTAAGTAGTTACAAAATGGGAGAGGAGATACAACATAGAAATGATGGAATGTACATGAAGTTATGAGAAGTTTAAATTCAGTGAGTAAACTAATTTCCCCATATGCCATCTTTGTGTGGTACCAAACATTTAATTGCAGTCTCCACTACAACCTTAAATAAGGTGGGCGACGTTGCTGTTGGTGGTGGGTTAACATTTCATTCATTACAATCAACCGAAACACTAAAAGCCATTCACTTTTATGAATAACCATGTATTAAATTTCACACATAGTTGAAATAAAACCTTTTACAATCCATGGTATGATCCACGATTAAATACAGATCAAAAGTACGGAGAAAGATATTCATTTTTTGACACAATGATGCGAGATTTCTGATTTTCACAGCTTACCATACAAAGCTTAGGAAGCACTTAGCAAGCATGATATACACCAATTCCATGCCTTTTCCAGGAAGGGATTCTTACGTTTCTAGGTTATCACTGTCTTTATTTCAACATTGTCAAGTAATAATCATGACGTGTTGATATTATAAAGATACATTAATATTGCAGTGAACTGTCATTGTGTTCTTACAAATCAAGGATATTACTATTGAAACATTACAACCAACATCTGTCTTACTTTAATACATGGAAAGATTAAATGATCACTTACTTAATGGCAACCTCTAGGTATTTCATGTCAACGACAAACACCTCTATGTTCATTGTCCATTTTACATTATGGTATCCCCAATCTTCTAATGAAGATTAGATAGAAATGGTTGCAACACAATATAAAAAGGTTAATCTTTAATAAACCATCAAAAACCTATCTTTGCAAACACACTAGAAAGAAAGCATAATGTGGATTGAGTGGTGAATTACATTCACTTCAAATAACCTCACATCACATCATTATTAATAAGCATATATACATTGCTAAGAATTGTAATGTTCTAACCACCAACCTTCATCTCACGACTCATGCTAAAATATCCATTTTCTATCTGTTTTAACTATGGAGTGCTCCCTACAGTTATTCTCTTTTAGAGAAACTTCAGAAAACAAATTTGATGAAATGCCTTCTAGCACGCATATTTACTTCAATTTAACTTTTGATTAAATACCTTTCTATATTTTTGTTACATCATTTCCATTGGTTTTTTATATAAACTCTTGTGTTTTCTGATGCATGTTTAGGGCGAACCTCTTCCATCACTTGTTCCATTACTAGGGTTAAGTGTGTGTTCTCAAATGTTTGGTGCAATTACTACTATGACTAAAGGCTTTGCCACATTCTGTACATTTATAAGGTTTCTCTCCAGTATGAATTCGCTGATGTTGAGTAAGATGTGAGCACTGAATAAAGGCTTTGTTACATTCTTTACATTTATAAGGTCTCTCCCCAGAATGAATTAGTTGATGTTGAGTAAGAAGTGAGGGACGATGAAAGGCTTTGTTACATTCTTTACATTTATAAGGTTTCTCTCCAGTATGAACTCGCAAATGTGTAGTAAGAATTGAATTCCGATTAAAGGTTTTGCCACATTCTTTACATTTATAAGGTCTCTCTCCAGTATGAATTTGCTGATGTTCAGTAAGATGTGAGCAACGGATAAAGGCTTTGTTACATTCTTTACATTTATAAGGCTTCTCTCCAGTATGAATTCGCTGATGTCGAGTAAGATTTGAGCGATGAATAAAGGCTTTGTTACATTCTTTACATTTATAAGGTCTCTCCCCAGAATGAATTCGCTGATGTCCAGTAAGATGCGAGAAACGGATAAAGGCTTTGTTACATTCTTTACATTTATAAGGCTTCTCTCCAGTATGAATTCGCTGATGATAGGTTAGCTGTGAATAACAGATAAAGGCTTTGCTACATTCTGTACATTTATAAGGTTTCTCTCCAGTGTGAATTCTCTGATGTTTAGTAAGAAGTGAGCAATGGTTAAATGCTTTGGTACATTCTGTACATTTGAAAGATTTCCTTCCTGTATGAATTTTCTTATGTCTACCTAGATGGCATGAGTTACTAGACACTTTCCCACGTATCTTACACTTGTTTTCTTTCTGTGGATTCTGAACAGTCTGCTGTTGAGTAAGTTCTGAAGACTGATTAGAAACCTTCCCATATTCAGTACAAGTCCTCTCTTCAGTACAATTACTCTTATCTAGAGAAAAACCTGACATTTGATCAAAGGCATTTCTACATTTATTACTTTTAGAATCCTTGTTTGATGAGTTGGGTCCCTTATGTTTCACAAGGTTTGAGTCTTCTTCAACCCTATACCCATTTTCATTGCCTGAATACCTTCTCAGTCCACCATTAATTCTCTTGTAATTATTGGAGCTGGAGCTGTTACTTAAGGTCTGACTCATTTTATTACATATGGAAAGTTGTTGTGTATTAACCATATCACAATACGTATTGAACAATGATGGCTGGATTATGTCTCCTCCATTATCAACGTTATACATCTTGGAATGGAGAGAAAATATCTGTTGGGGAAAGAAAAATGACCCTCTGCTCACGGATCTCTCAAATTGATTAGATTGTGCTTTTTCCCACTCGTTAAATTGTAGGTGTTCAGACATTCTTGAATGTATGTTTAGTCGAAGCCTACGTTCACAATTGTCTGAACGAGTATCTGCAACAGAAACTAGATTACCTTCCAGATTTTCCACGTGTCCCTTTAGAGAGTATGTATGTTTCAAAAAACGATGGAAATCTTTTCTTAAACACTTACACTTCTCGTCAGATGTTGAAGACTGAAGTTGATGTTTTCCCCAATTTGACTCACAGTGCTCATTTCTTTTTGCAGTACTGTTAGCATTATGTGTCACTGTCTCCATTTCTTTATGTCCATATAAACATCCTCTCTGTCTTTCATATACTCTTGTATACTCCCAGTCTTTCATTAAATTTAAGTTTCTGAGGTGAAATATTTGATATATTCCTAGGTTTGCTTTTGGGAATATATCTTCTAACACTGGATTCTTCAGCACCAAATCCTGGGTGTCTTGTGAAGACACAGCTGAAAGATACCAAACAACAAGTAATTTTCCCTGCTATTCTCAGTGAATATCTTTAAAGATTTAGAGAAAATTGATGACCATTAGCTAGTTTAAAAATAAAATAGAGACCAAAGGATCAAAATGCCAGAGGCTTAGGCAGATGTGAAGATCATCTCTCTCTCCACAAAGGAATGAGAAATGGAACAATTGCCTCAGAGCCCAGCTGAACAGTAGCAGAGGCCCTTGGATATCTGAAAGGACAAGAAAGATTCCTGCTGAGCCATGTAGGACAAAAGAAAGAAGAAGAAAAATGAAGAGGAGAGGAAGTGGGTTGGGGCCTGTAACCCTGTGAGGAGATGAAAGCGAGTAGAGGTCTCCATATCCGGGGAAGACTCTCACTGGGGGAGCTCAGTTTGGACAGAAGAAGAGCCTCATTCACTGTGGGAAGAGAACATGGCAACCAGTGTGTGGCGGCAGGACAGAGTGAGACCTACACACAGGGAACTGACCCCAGCCCTGCTCACCCAGCCTTAGAGGCATGTCCACTACTGCAGATAAGGGCTGGGTGCTGAAATGTAGGGTTTGTAAAGCGGACCGAGGCAGAAGACTACTGTTGGCTATGAAGAAACATCGTGAAGGGATGGGCATGAGGGAGGAGCTCTGCAACCGGGATGCTTGTGGTGGAAGCCTGAACCACCAGAGAGCAGAGTGCCATTGGCGAATGACGTCCAAACAAGAGGCCCACTGCATCCCTTCCACCCACGTAGGACTTTTGAGCCCCCAGTCACGGCCTCCCACATCGACCTCCTCTACAGTCAGCAGAATCCTGTGCTCTGGGGCAGCATCAGGAGCAGACACCTCTGAGTTTCCCACACGCACAGATGGAGCTGAAAGCACAGGTGAAACCCAGGGATAAAGAAGAAAAGCTGAAACCTCTCCTTGCAGCAACACAAGCCACGGTTTTACATCTACGACCAGCTTTGTAACATCAGCCCCTACAGAGCATCTGAATCAACTACCAGGGCTCTCCCAGTCATGGCAGGTGGAGCTTTAGCAGCTGTAGACTTTGTGGGCTCCTACACAAGGGGGCTGGGCCAGGACACAGCCTGAGCTGCCCCACAGCACCACAGGGGGTCCAGCTTGCTCAGTGCAATCCCAGGACCTGAATTCATTGAATCTATGGTGTGACCTTGCGAAAACAACATCTGAGAGACACCCGGGCCATGTACCATCATGCCCATGGTTAAGGTGGTCCAAGAGCAGTGCCAACACTACATAACATGAGAGCTTACGCATGAGAGGGGACACCAGAGCACACCGTGAGGTGAATATCCCCAGAAGAGTAATACTCAGTGACTTCTCTCCTAGTGGGTGTGCTCCAATCCCACCTGCCTCACATCACAGATCAGAATCACAGCAAAGACTCAGATCTGGGGGCTCTATTCCACCACGCAGGGAGCAGGCACCACCAGAGAGAGGGCAGTAACAACCACAGAACAAGGGGGAGACAGCCCTGAATATCCAGGGCAGGCTCTGGTCACAGTTTAACAGCAATCAAAGCTCAGATCAAGAGAGTATAAGGGCACAATCCTCTGGACCAACCTCACCCAACAAGGTGCAGATACCAGCAGGAAGATTAACTAGGTTTCTGCTCCCTTCAAAACAGAGACCACAAACAAAATGCTGGACAAAATGAGATGGCAAAGAAATAAGTTATAGGGGAAGAAACAAGATAAAAGCCTCCAAGGACCACTGAATTAAGAGGTGATAGGCAATCTAATGATTACTTCTTGCTTTCAGTCATCTTAAGTGGAGACACCAAACACTTTCACAAAACCTAGGTGCCTAATAATTCTTTAATGCACTTCTTGCCACACATGTTTCTGAGAATGTTCTATTAGATCTTTCAATCTAAAAATCATAAATGATAGTGACAGACAACTAATCATAAACTGAGGACACATAAGACAGTGTCCGAGGAAGCTGAATACAAATAAGATAAACTTAATATAGTACTAGTTTTAAGAAATTAAATAAGAAGAGAGACTTTAAAACTATGATTGAAAGAAGGAATTCTATTCATTGCTCTGTGGGGACCTAAATGGGAAGGAAATCAACAGAATGGTAAAGAGTAGAGATCTCTTTAAGAAAATTAGAGATACCAGGAATATTTCATGCAAAGATGGGAACAATAAAAGACAGAAATGGGATGGACCTAAAAGAAGTAGAAGTTATTAAGAGAAGTTGGCAAGAATACATAGAAGAACGGTACAAAAATGATCTTAGTGACCAAGATAACCACGATGGTGTGATCACTCACCTAGTAACAGACATCCCGGCATCCAAAATCAAGTCAGCCTTAGAAGGCATGATGACCAACAAAGCTGATTGAACTACAGCTGAGCTATTTCAAGCCCTAAAAGATGATAATGCTAAAGTTCTGCACTCGATAAGCCAGCAAATTTGGAAAACTCAGCAGTGTTTTCAGGACAGGAATAAGTCAGTTTTCCTTCCAATCACAAAGAAAGGCAATGCCAAAGAACACTCAAACTACTACACAGTTTCCCTCATTTCAAACAATAGCAAAGGCTCAAAATTCTCCAAGTGAGGCTTTAACAGTATGTGAACCGAGAGCTTCCACATGTTTAAGCTGGATTTAGGAACAGGAGAGGAACCAGAGATCAAATTGCCAACATCCCTTGGATCATATAAAAAGCAAGAGTGTTCTGGAAAAATAACTACATCTGCTTTATTGACAACACCACAGCCTTTGATTGTGTAGATCACAAGAAACTGTGGAAAATTCTTAAAAAGATGGGAACACCAGACTACCTTACCTGTCTGCTGAGAAATCTGTATGCATGTCAAGAAGAAACAGTGAGAACTGGACATGTGACAATGGACTGATTCCAAATTGGGAAAGGAGTACATCATATTGTCACCCTGCTTATTTAACTTATATGCACAGTACTTCATGCAATATACCAGGATGGATAAAGCACAAATTGGAATCAAGATTTCAGGGAGAAATACCCATAATCTCAGATACACAGATGATACCACCGCTATAGCAGAAAGCGAAGAGAAACTGAGGAGAAACTGATGAAACTGAAATAAGAGGATGAAAAAGCCAGTTGAAACTCAACATTCAAAAAATGAAGATCATGGCACCAGTCAGATCATTTCATGGCAAGCAGGGGGAGAAACAGTAAAAACAGTGAGAGACTTAGTTTTGTGTTCCAAAATCACTGCAGAGGGTGACTACAGCCATGAAAGTAAAAGACGCTTGCTCCTTGGAAGAAAAGCTATGACCAACCTAGGCAGCATATGAAAAAGCAGAACATTACTTTGCTGACAAAGGTCCATGTAGTAAAAGATATGATTTTTCCAGTAGTCAAGGATGGATGTGAGAGTTGGACCATGAAAAAGCGGAGTGCAAAAGAACTGATGCTTTTGAGCTGTGGTGTTGGAGAAGACTCTTGAGAGTACCTTGGACTGCAAGACCACACCACTCCATCCTAAACGAAATCAGTCAATATTCACTGGAAGGACATGGTGAAGCTGAAGCTCCGATACTTTGGCCACCTGATGCAAAGAACTGATGCACTGAGAAAGACCCTTATGCTGGGAGATTGAAGATGAGAGAGGAGGACAACAGCGGATGAGATATTTGCATGGCATCACTGACTAGATGGACATGAGTTTGAGCAGGCTCTGGGAGTTGGTGATGGACAGGGAAGCCTGGTGGATCACAGACTCAGACTTGAGTGAGCGACTGAACTGAACTGACTGATATTTATAATTAACTTTCTTTGCTGTATAGGAGTACAAAATAGGAAACCAGCTATATTCCAATTAGAAATTTTAATAAAGATTTCTTTATATAATTTAAAAATTGTCATAGTTTGAATCAACCATTAATAATATAGTGGAAAATGTGCTAAGATTTTATGTCAATTTATTTTAAAATTCTATGAGGTAACAGAACACAATAAAGTATTTTAGCATGTTAGAATTGGGGCAAATACACTAAAATATTTAATATGAGATCATATAAGGAAAAGAGAAACTTTGAAGTCAAACTGAAATATGCATTGTTCCATTTTCACCAGGTTTTGCTTTCTGCAGTGAAAAATTACTTGAATTTGAAATTTACTTAGAAGGTCCTATGTGTCACTCCCACTGGAGAGGAAATTATAAATCAGAGAACAAAAACCCGTCCCCAGTATTCCTAGCAGTTTGTCTACCACTCCACTCACACATTTCTGTCTAGAGGTAGAAAGAAACTTTAAGAGGACTGTCATACAGTTACTCAGAAATGGGCAGAGTATTCCTAGGGCCCCCAAGAAATCAAAGAATGAATGCAGTTTGTCACAAGCCAAGAGGAGACTTTTAGGTCACACTGTGATGGAGAAAAGTAATCACTGGAGGTAAATTCATGAATGATTCCAGAGAGAGCATGGGGCAGATGATACATTTCTATGACAGTAGCAGACACAAACCGAGGTTGTTGAAAACTCTTTCCATTGAAGCAAATCTTCCAAAACCAGGTGAGGAAGGATGAGTTCCCTGCTGCGCCTTGGACCTCTCATCTGAGTCATCATCTGCAACCATACATACCTACCTGGGTAAATGGCTGTTGTCTCCATTCTCCTTATATTCCCAGGATCCTTCAATTGCTCCAAAAAGGTGACCAGGTCCAGCATAGAGACAAGCCCTGTTCATCAGAGAAAGGAATAGTTGTGTTGTTAGAGATTCATCAACATCGAATCCAATATGTATTCAGGTAAGATGAGAATGCCATTTTTTTCTAGAAAATGATTTCCCAAAATACTTTATTCAAAGCAGCTATACAATACTAAGAAACACCTAACAATCAGATCCTGAGATTCTGGTCAAGTAGTACTAAGGCAAAAGTAAGTAGTGTCAATATGAAATGAAGAGAGGGTTCAACGATTTAATACCACAGAACTTACACAATTACCACTAACCTAGAAGAAAGGAGGCAGAGTACATCAAGGAAGAAAATGTCACCAGCATAAGGAATCATCATGAAGCCTTTCTTTCTAAACTCCCAAATACCCATTTTCCCCTAGAAAGCAGAGATCTGAAACTACTGTGGGAAGCAGAAAATTTCAGAAGACATTCTTGACATGACGGAAC